>BQNB010150318.1:0-16052 GCA_026074375.1 Tanacetum coccineum
GAATAACCTATTACTTAACAAGACTAATTACGACTAATAAGACCGATAACATTCTTGTTCGACTTGTATAAAATTAAGGCTAACAAAGTGTCTGGAACTTGAGACTGAGATTTTCAAAAAGAAAGATATGATTGAAAAAAGTGTTTACGATAAACTTGTCAAAAGTTATTCAACATTAGAAAAGCATTGTATTTCTTTGGAATTAGCAACTCAACTCAATCAAGAAATTTTTCAAAAGGATAATTCTAGTGAAAACCAAAATGCTCCTACATTTAATCAATTATTTGAAATAAATGAATTGAAAGCTCAGTCACAAGAAAAGGAAAAGGTCATAAGAAAGCTGAAGGATAGGGTTAAATCTTTAAGTGGAAAAGAAAGTGTGGAAAAAGTAACGAAGGATATTGATGAGATTGAAACAATAAACATTGAGATGGAGAATAGTGTGGCAAAGTTACTTTCTGAAAATGAAAATTTAAGAAAAGAGCGAGAGCATTTGAAATCAATTTTCAAAGACCAGTTTGACTCAATTAAAAAGACATGTGTTTGATCAAAAGAACATAGTGACTCTCTAATTGCTCAAATCAATGCAAAGTCTGTTGAAAATTTGGATTTAAATGCTCAACTTCAAGAAAAGGTTTTTGCTGTTGCAGCATTGAAAATGAATTAAGGAAATTTAAAGGAAAATCTATTGTCAATACTGCTGTTTCAACACCTATTGCCATCACTATTTCTCCAAAAATGTTCAAGCTTAACATAGAACCAATTTCTCATAGACTTAAGAATAATAGGGATGCCCATGAGGATTATCTTAAGAAGAACATAGAAAATAATGACACCTTACGTGGACTTGTAGAACGCGCTAGAAAACAGGATCATAGTAAACCTCTCTCTAGACTCTGCTTGTAGATATACAAAACATGTTCAGGAATTGTTAGTCTATGTCTCTAAGACATGCCCTAGTTCACCAAAACCTAGTGAGAAATTAGTTGCTGTCACACCACTGAATAAGGACAAAAAGTTAGATTTACTAACCCTCTTACATCTTTAAGCAACACTTAGAAACCGATTGATTCCAACATAACAAAAGACTCTAATAAACATTTGTTGCATTCTACAAGAGTAAAATGTTCTACTGGTGCTAGCGGTTAAAAAGCTTCAGGCAATAAAATGAACAATAGGATCTCGCAATCATCAAGTAGCAACAAGACCAATAAAGTAGAAGACCAATCTAGGAGCGTTAAGTCTAGGAAGAATAAAAAGAACCGTGTTGATAAAACTGAATGTAATACTCATATCATGCAATCTATGTTAAATGCAAATTCTGTTTCTAAACCTATCAGTAATGCACTTGTTAAGCATTTTGTGAGAAATGCTAAGTTTGAATCTAATTGTGCTATCTGCAACAAATGTTTTTTTGATGCCAATCATGATGTGTCTTATTGATTATGTGAATGATGTGAATGAGTGTTCTAAATCTAAATCTAAAAGAAACAAAAAGAGAAAAGCATGGAAACCTACGAGTAAGGTGTTCACTGATATTGGGTATAGTTGGAAACCTACAAGTAGGACATTCACTATAGTTAGAAATAGGTTCCCTTTAACTATGATTAACTTCACTAAAGTAGTGCCTGCTAAGGAAACCACTAACAAATTAGTTCTTACACCAACTCAAGGAATCATAGTTTATAGTAGGAGATCCAAAAGCACCAAAATTAGTTGGATCGAGTAGTAAATCTAAGATCACTAAATCTAGAATCTTTAACTCCTCGGATCCTACTCAATCTTGGGGATCTACTATTTCCAATGTTCGATCTTCTTCTCTTATAGATTGTACGTTGTCTAAATTGTTCTATGGTATTTGGACTCTGGATGCTCTAAGCATATGACCAGAAATCTCTCTCAACTCATCAACTTCGTCAGTAAATTTTTAGGTACCATTGGATTCAGAAATGATCCTATTGCTAAGATAATGGGTTATGGAGACTATCAAATGAGAATTGTTACCATATCTCGGGTTTACTATATGGAAGGTCTAGGACACAACTTATTATCCATGGGATAATTTTGTGATTCTTATCTCGAAGTAGCTTTTTGGAAACACACCTGCTTCATTCGTGACTTAGAAGGTATGGATCTACTCAAGGGATCAAGGGGTTCAAACTTATACACTCTATCTTTGGAAAATTTATTGCTATCCTCTCCTATATGTCTCTTGTCTAAGTCCTTAAAGCCAAGTCTTGGTTGTGGCATCGAAGATTCTCTCACTTAAAATTTAATTATATCACTTCTCTTGCCAAACAAGGTCTCGTTTGAGGACTTCCAAAACTAAAGTATCAGAAGGATCATTTGTGATCTTGGTAAAAGCAAGAAACACTCCCACAAACCCAAAGCTAAAGACTCCATCTAAGAAAAACTCTATCTGCTGCATATGGATCTTTGCGAGCCAATGAGAATTTAAAGTATCAATGGGAGAAAATATATACTGGTTATCGTTGATGATTATTCTCGATTTACATGGGTTAAAATTTCTACGATCAAAGGATGAAGTTCCAGAGTTCGTGATTAAATTTCTTAAAATGATTCAAGTTCGTTTGAATGCAACCGTTTGTAACATTGAGAACTTACTATGACGAAGTCAGAATCTCACATAAAACATCTGTTGCTCACACTCCACAACAGAATGGCGTTGTAAAAAGACGAAACCATACTTTAGTGGAAGCTGCTCGCACCATGTTGATCTTTTCAAAGGCTCCATTATTTCTTTGGGCAGAAGCTGTCGCGACAGCTTGTTATACTAAAAAATGATCATTAATTTGAAAATGTCACAACAAAAAACCATATGAACTTCTCCATGATAGAAAACCTGACTTATCTTATCTTCATGTCTTTGGTGCTCTCTGCTATCCCACTAATGACAGTGAAGACCTTGGTAAGTTAAAACCTAAAGCTGATATAGGAATTTTTGTTGGTTACACTCCTGCAAAGAAAGCATTCCGAATCTACAACAAAAGGACCCGTTTAATTATTGAAACCATTCATGTTGATTTTGATAAGTTGACAGCTATGGCTTCTGAACAATTTAGTTCAGGACCCAAGCCTCAAGTTTTGACTCCTAGAACAATCAGTTCAGGACTTGTGCAAAACATTTCTTCTTCAACTCTGTATGTCCCACCAACGAAGAATGATGGGGAAACATTGTTTCAGCCAATGTTTGATGAGTACTGTAATCCTCCACCTTGTGTTGATTCTCAAGTTCCTGCAGTCAATGCTCCAGAACCTGATATTTCAACTGGTATACCTTCCTCAACTACAATTGATCAAGATGCACCATACTCTCAAGTTCCTGTAGTCAATGCTCCTGAACCTGATATTTCAACTGGTATACCTTCCTCAACTACAATTGATCAAGATGCACCATTAACAAGTACCTCACAAACAACTCTAAAAACACCTTCTCCAGTTATTCCTCTCGGCGTTGAAGAAGCAGATCATGATATTAAAGTTGCACATATGGATAATAATTCTTCTTTTGATATTCTAATTCCAGAACCAAGTTTTAAAGAATCCTCTTCCTAGATTATTATTCCAAATAATGTGCACTCACTAAATCAACCACCTGAACACATCAATAAATGGACCAAAGATCACTCGATTGACAATGTTATTGGCGATCCTTCTATATCGGTCTCCACTCGACATCAACTACAAGATGAAGCCCTATTATGTTATTACGATGCTTTCCTTTCTTTCGTTGAACCAAAGAGTTATAAAGACGTATTGACAGAATCCTGCTGGATTGAAGCAATGCAAGAAGAACTTAATGAGTTTGAATGTCTTAAAGTTTGGGAGCTCATACCTTGTCCGGATCGTGTTATGATTATTACCTTAAAGTGGATATACAAGGTGAAATTAAACGAACTAGGAGGCGTGTTGAAAAATAAGGCTCGTTTGGTAGCGAGGGGATATCATTAGGAAGAAGGCATAGACTTTGAGAAATCTTTGCTCCAGTTGCTCGACTTGAGGCCATCCGTATCTTTATAGCATTTGTTGCTCATATGAACATGATCGTCTATCAAATGGATGTGAAGACCGCGTTCTTGAATGGAATACTACGTGAGGAGGTCTACGTCAGTCAACCAGACGG
The DNA here is from genome assembly GCA_026074375.1 of Tanacetum coccineum. Lineage (NCBI taxonomy): Eukaryota > Viridiplantae > Streptophyta > Magnoliopsida > Asterales > Asteraceae > Tanacetum > Tanacetum coccineum. The sequence goes on from BQNB010150318.1 coordinate 4,145, forward strand.
GTTTGTAGATCCAGAGAATCCCAATCATGTGTATAAGCTGAAGAAAGCTCTTTATTTGTTGAAACAAGCTCCACGTGCTTGGTATGATTTGCTCTCATCGTTTTATTCTCCCAGAAGTTTACCAAAGGAGCTGTCGATTCAACATTGTTCATAAGAAGAGAAGGCAAAGACATATTATAGGTACAAATTTATGTCGATGATATTAATTTTTCCTCCACTAAACCTGATCTTTGTGAAACATTTTTAAAAATTATGTGTTCAAAATTTAAGATGTCGATGATGGGCAAACTATCATTTTTTCTTGGACTGCAAATTTTACAAAGTCCTAGAGGCATTTTTTAAACCAATCCAAATATGCTCTTGAATTACTTAAAAGGTATGGTATGGAAACTTGTGACCCAGTGGATACTCCAATGGTAGAGAAATCCAAACTGGATGAAGATTCACAAGGGAACCCATTTATCCTACACGTTATTGTGGAATGATTAGCACCCTTATGTATCTCACATCCAGTAGACCAGACCTTGTATTTGTTGTGTGCATGTGTTCCCGGTATCAGGCAAAGCCTATCAAAAAGCACTTGCATGCGGTTAAGCGAATCTTTCGATACCTAAGAGTAACCATTAATATGGGTCTATGGTATTCGAAGGATTCTTGCATTGCTCTAACAGCTTTTGCAAATGCTGACCATGCGGGTTGCCAAGATACCAAAAAAAGTACGTCTCGAAGTATGCAGCTATTGGGTGAAAGATTAGTGTATTGGTCGTCAAAGAAACATAAGAGCATGACCATATCCAGTACAGAACCTGAATACATCGCCCTATCCGGATGTTGTGCTCAAATACTTTGGATGCTATCACAACTGACGGACTATGGCCTTGTATTCAACAAAAATACCACTATATTGTGATAATAAAAGTACCATTGCTCTATGTTGCAACAACGTCCAACACTCCCGATCCAAGCATATTGACATCAAACATCACGTCATCAAGGAGCAAGTGGAAAATGAGGTGGTTGAGCTGTATTTTGTAAGAACAGAGTATCAGCTGGCAGACATTTTCACCAAGCCTTTCACACGAGAACGACTTGAGTTTCTCATCAAAAATATTGGAATGCAAAGCATGTCGAAGAAGAGGAAGAGTAATGGTGGAAAACTCTTCACATATCCTCTGTATTATATGTATATAAGAAAATATAAAAACCCAAAAATATCTTTCATTTTATATAAAATTTATGAAAAGAAAATAGAAAATTAAAAAAATCAGAAATACAAATATATATTCTCTCTGACATGTCTTCGGAAAATTGATAATATTTACAGCCTTAGAAATGTCATTTAATAATAAATACGAGGCTGTAAATGAAGTTAGAGCAGAAGTTATAAATGTTTTTAAAACATGTCAATGGCTTGCTATTATTTCAGATAGCCACCCTGATGCGGATCGTTAACGGCCGAACAACAAACGAATTATAAGAACAATTGAATCGATAATTCCAATGGGGAACTCGATTAAAGCAAAGCTTTTATTATCAAAACTCAAAAGATATCTCCATACAAAGAAAAGACCCACTATTTATATGAAAACTAGAATCAATCTAAATAAAGATTGATTTGACTTTCCTTTTCCTAAATTTATAATTGATTAGAAATTGATACTTTTCTAACCAAAGTTTATTATCAAACAAGAAACATAAATAAAAAAAAGAAAGTAAATATTTTGACTTTGACTAAAAGTTGAGATATGCAGACATGTTGATATTGCGATCCAATGCCCCTGCATCATCCTCCCCCACTTGAAAAAACTCATCCTCGAGTTTGCCTCACTCGTCCCTTGTACTCGTAGCATCTAAATTTGTATCCCCTACATCAAATTCCCTTTCTTTATAACGACTCGACCTCGAACCTTGATCGTCTTAAAACCTAATTTATCGACCATGGGTGGAGCTTTCAAATACCATTCTTGATATTTTTTACAAATCAGAAATTTGAATGAACTTTGGCTAACCTTGAGAATAATACTTTTTTCAAACGACATCAACTCGTGTGATTTTGTAATGATGTCTTCCTCAAAATCAACACTTAAAATAGTTTGGATCATTGAAGAACAAAGATCATTAGCCACAACTACAACATCTTCTATTTTGTCTTGTTCTCCACCAAATCCTTCTTTCCCAACAAATCCTTCTTCCTCCTCAATGACATCTTCAATATCAGTATCATAAACCGGCATAGATTCTTCTTTTTCATTATCGGTGTCGTAAACAGGAAAGAATTCCTCTTCCACCAACATGATAGGTTCTTCTTGAAAACTCAGATATTTGTTAACAAAAGGATGCTCCTCTTCCTCATCCCCTATATCCCAAATAATAGGTTCTGATTTGGTTTCCTTTGTCAACAAAGGGTTATCATAGTGGTCATCATGAAACCCAGGGTTTCCTCCGCCAAAAGGATTGACGTCTTCTGACCCATCGTCCCAGACGTTAGACTCAGTTTCCGCCTCTTCTGCCGGCGAGTCCTGCTGTAACTACAGGAACTCGAGTTCTTGAATCCGTTGCTTGAGGCTTGCGATCTTCACGTCACGTGGATCTGGTTCGTTGACTTGTCCGACGAATCTACGAATTAGATGTTCTCCACGATTCTGTTCGACCATTAGTACCATAGCTTTTGATACCAAATGATGCGGATCATTAATGGCCGAACAACAAACGAATTAAAAGAACAATTGAATCGATAATTCCAATGGGGAACTCGATTAAAGCAAAGCTTTTATTATCAAAACTCAAAAGATATCTCCATACAAAGAAAAGACCCACTATTTATACGAAAACTAGAATCAATCTAAATAAAGATTGATTTGACTTTCCTTTTCCTAAATTTATAATTGATTAGAAATTGATACTTTCCTAACCAAAGTTTATTGTCAAACAAGAAACATAAATAAAAAAAAGAAAGTAAATATTTTGACTTTGACTAAAAGTTGAGATATGCAGACATGTTGATATTGTGATCCAATTCCCCTGCATCAAACCCGCTCTTCAATTTAAAGGCAAGTATTTCGTCAAAAAGAAAACTTGACCTCACAACGAGAATTAATTTTCTCGGGCATGGTCTACTTTATGACCATGCAAAGGCTTGTGTTTACTTTGCAACACAACCCGTGCTTCTTTTATACAATAAATGTACATGTCAGTACATTTATTTGTCAAAATAAGAGAAATCTTATTTTTTAAAAGTGTTGATTTTTAAAATAAAATTTAATCATCTCACGGTTTCATCAGATTATCATTTTCTAAGACAATTTGAACCATCAAATAACGACTACAGCTCTTTAAATAGAAAACGGGTCATTATTTAAGGGGGAGAAAATGTCAAATTATCTTCTTAAAAATTCATCAAGTGATAAAAGAAAAAAGGTTTTAAACAATAACGGACTAATATTTAACGGGAAGTTAATTAATTTTAACTTTATTGGGCCGTATATGTTATGTGTTTATGCCTTTAGGGACTAAATAGCAAAATTAAGACTTAGGTTAGTTAATAGAATTTTTAGGGACTAAGTGTGCCAAAACTGAAACTAGTCTCTAGTCTTAGGAAAGTCTTAGTTTAAATTTGGAAGGATTATAAAAGATAGGGGGTGAATGTGTCAAAACCACAAAGTTTTCAAAGAAACACCCCCTTCTCGTTTCTTTATTCACCAAGCAAACCAAACATCCCTTGTTTTTCTCTATTTGAATTCGAACCAAACAAGAACATCTTGATCTCGTGCATTTGAAACCATAAAACCGTGATAATGCCTTGGTACCTCTTGAGAATCGAGTCGAGATGTCGAAATGACAAACTTGAGAATTTGATCCTGCAAATACTCAAAGATAGAGACAACCCACAAATATCATGTTCTTTTTGGACACCTTGCACATACCTGACTTATGCAAATCTGCTTCTTTACTCACTGCCGACGTTCCAGAGATATATAGTCATCAGTTTTTTTAGTTCACCACAACCAAGAAAGACTCTACTTTCTTACGTTCAAGCTTCTGATCAAGAAAAGGTTCACTCTTCATCATGCGGAAGTTTTCAGAGAGATCTCCCAGAGAGTCCTAGATACTTCTGAATCAGATTTGATGAACTTTTTTCAGAAGAAGCAATAGTCTCCTCATCAAGGAACTCTTGGACACAAAGGAGACATATATCTGTCTCTGCGGGCAAGTAGTTGATCATATGTTCCGCAACCATGAGAAACTTTTCCCTTCAATTCAACAACAAGGTGTCTATCTAGAAATAACAGTCCATAATAAACTGCGAGCTTTTAAGATATCAAATTCCAAGGGGTTTTCTATAAGGGGGAGAAGAATGTTGACTTTGTCAAACTACTCTGGGAAGACTTCACATTCTAATTAGGCAACAAAAACCATAAGAAACAAGAAAAGATGTATTATCCCAGATTCACTAAGGCTATCATTCATCACTTTATCACCAAAGACAAGTCAATTTCTATGAGAAACAGAATGTTTATGCATACTGGAGAGGATGATAACATTTTAGGTATCATGAGATTTGTCTCTAAATCTGAAGACTTTTAAGTATATGGAGCACTACTTCTTGAAGTTATGACAAATCAGAAGATGTAGGATTCTCCTGCCTACAAGACTTATCTTGTATTTGCCACTGGTGCGACATCTCCAAAGAAAGAAAGGAAATTCAAGAAACCTGCTTCTCCTTCAAGGAAGAGTACAATTGTTACCATAGAAGAAGTACCTGAACTTGCTAAGAAAGTTGCACCTTCCAAGAAGTCTTCTAAAAAATAGTCTAGTAGCGTACAAATCCGAGACACACCGGGTGTGTCTGTGTCAAAGAAGAAGAAACCAACAAAGGCTGAAAGAAGCAAAGGTATTGATTTTCTGTCTGAAGCTGCCTTATTAGAGGAGGCTCGGGTGAAGAAAGTTCTTAAAGAAGCCCGACATCGATCCATCAAGCAGGTGGCTCAAGTGATGAAACTGGTTCTACACCAGGGGTTCCTGATGAGCCTAAAGGCAAGTCTGTTGACACACATAAAGGAACTGGTTTAAAACCAGGGGTTCCTGATGTGTCCACAACTGACTCTTCAGAAAGCGAGAATGAATCTTGGGATGATAGTGGTGATGAAGCCAATATACAAAATGATGATGATCTTGAACAAGCTAATGATGAATTGACTAAGACTGATAATCCGAGAACAAGTGATGAAGAAGAAATACAAGATGATGAGTACGTACATAATCTTGAAGACTATGTACCTACGGACGATGAAATGAATGATGAATCTAATGATTTAGATGAGGAAGAGTATGAAAGGATCAATGAATAACTATATGGTGATGTTAACGTTATATTGACAGATGCTAAGCCTGATGACGAAGAACAAGGTACTAAGGAGATGATTGATGCTGGTCATGTAGATGTTGAGCATGAGAATGTTAATCAAGAGGGTGCAGGTAACCAAGTCAAGGATGATGCTCAGGCAACACAGAAGACTAAAGTTCCAATACCAAGTTCTTCTGTCTCATCCGACTATGCTACTAAATATCTCAACTTTGATAATATTCCCCCGGCTCAAACTGAAGTTATATTTATGATGGACATTAATGTTCAACATTAAGTTCCACGTACCTCATCACTTCTCACCATCCCTGTATCTGTAATCCCTGAACACAATGTCATCAATCCATCTAAAACTATCACAACCGCTTCAGCAACAACTATTTCTTCTCTTCTTTCCTCACTCTTTCCTTTTTTACAACAATTAACACCGATCCTAACACCAACAACAGAAGCTACAACATCAACCACTACTGTCCCTGACTCTGAAACCCTTTTTGCTCTCCATCAAAGAGTTACTGATTTGGAGAAGGATGTACAAGAACTTAGAAATGTTGATAACTCTACTAAAGTTATATCAACAATCAAATCTGAAGTTCCAAAAGCTATAAAAGAGTATTTTAGATCAAGTCTGGACGATGCTCTGCATAAGGTGATTCAGAGAAACTTTACTGACATTGTTAAGGAACAATATGTTCCATCTGAGATTGTAGAAAGACTCACGCAGCAATATGCACCTTAGAAAAGTGTCGAAGACATCCGACAAATCAAGATGGAGCATGCAAGAAAGCAGCAAGTGCCTAAAGAAAACTACCTTGTTTGAGACCACTGCACTTGAAGAATTTAATCAGAAAACTACCTTGTTTGAGACAATGACTAAATTCAAGTCATTAAACAAAAGTCCAAGGCACAGAGCTCTATATCATGCTCTCATGGAGTCAATCCTTGAGGATGAAGAAGCTATGGATGAAGCTGTTGCTAAAAAATTAAAGAAAAGGAAACCAGATGATGCTAATAAAGATAAAGGCCCTTCTGCTAGATCAGACCTAAGGTTAAAAAGACAAAGGACAAGCAAAGGTACTGAAACCTCAAAGAAGACGTCTGCTACAGAGGACTCTTCTAAAGGAAAATCTCCATCCACCTCTTTAAAGTCTTCTAAATTTGGCAAGTCTACAAAAGATCAAGTTGATGAACCGATCTTCGTGCAAGACTCTAATGATGATGCTGAGTTTGACAATACTGATATGCCAATGGATCAAGGAGAAGACTTAGATAAAACTGATGAACAACCCAACGATGAGGATGTTCCTAAGAATGACTGGTACATGATGTCCAGAAGTGACCCTTCTCCTAATCCTGAATAGAATAAAGGCAAATCAACTGATGACGGGCCAGAACAAAGTTGGCTCAATGATATGGCCAAATCTACAAACCTTCTCTCACCTTTGATGAGCTGATGCACACTCCAATCGAATTCTCTTCCTTTGTAATGAATCGTCTCCAGATTGACAATCTTACAAAGAAATTCTTGTAGGACCGGCTTACAATCTGCTAAAGGGAACGTGAAAAAGTTATGTGGAGTTAGACTACACTATGGAAGAATGCTATCGTGCTTTGTCTGAAGAACTTGACTGGAACAATCCGGAGGGTCATCGTTGTCCATATGATCTTACCAAACCTCTACCTATGCAAATGTCATCTCAAGGTCGTCAAATTGTCCTAGTCGACTTCTTCTTTAACAACGACTTGGAATACTTAAGAGGAGGAAGCAATGGCAAGAAATACGCAGCCTCTACGACAAAGTCTAAAGCTTCAAGGTATGAGTTAAAAGGCATTGAATACATGGTTCCTAACCTATGGAGTCCGGTAAAGGTTGTTTATGATAGATATGCGCTTTTAGGAATTTCTCACTGGCAAAATGATGTCCAAACACGTTGTCTATCTGACCAAGAGGATTATAAGCATTATCAGGGTCAAGGTGAACGAGTGGTACGTGTATGGTTACTTGGAGGAAATTGTCGTTAAAAGAGCAGATCAACAACTGTACACTTTCAAGGAAGGTGATTTCAAAAGACTGCATCTAAACGACATTGAAGACATGCTACTTCTCATTGTTCAAAACAAACTTAACAACCTCGATGGGAATGTCGTAGTTCCTTTGGCAGATAGCTTATGTATGTTTGCAAGAAGGACTGTTATTTAGGCAAGGGTTGAAGACCTTTAGCTGGGAGTTAAAAGTTACCAGAGAAGCTCAACCTCACCAAGCCAAGAACTTGATATGTGGATATGTCCCGCAAAACAGCGTACACCACTCTTTTAAACCCTCAAGGTGTGATCTATGAAGACAATATGAAATGAAAGAGATTCATGCGTGCTTAAGAGCTTCACAAGTTCAGTGACGGTACACTCATTTTAGTTCGTGGCACTTTGAGTCAAATGCATCACGATTTACACTTGAGGTATAACAAAACCATGAGGAGGAGGTAATAGACCAGATTGGATCAACAAAGGACCCGCATCATGATCAAAGCCATCAATCAAAAGCTGTTGGATAGAAGAATCACGAGGAGCTTGGAAAAGTTCATTGGTGGTAGGGAATACGGGGAAGACCTCAGACAGCTTCAACGAACAATATGACTTTGTCAAATCTTGTTATACTCTTTAAAGGTCATTCTCTCGTATTTATAAAACTTGTGAATATGTAAATAAGTAATGTAAGACTAAAATTAGGCATATATAATGTTTGAGTATGAAATTTCAAGAATTTATTAGTAAATTCAAAAAATTTCAAATTAACGTACTCAAACACCATATAATACCCTCATAAATTAAGGGGGCCATTAAAATGTTCCAATACGGCTTAATATATATAATCAGAACATTTTTCTTCCAAAATAATATTCTCATATATTTTATTTAATTGATATCCAAAATAACAAAAGATTTGACATTTTTGATAAGGGGAGAAAATGATTAGAATATATATAACTTGTGAATAAATAAATGTAATCTTAAAAGGCTCAAGTGTGAACTCCTTCCTCACCATGCTAAACAATTTTTGTTACCGATGCATGTGTTGAGGGGGAGCATTTCTGAAAAGTAAAACCATCAAGGTACTAAATGTATTTATTTATATCACAAAGTACCTTAATCGGTGTATTCAAATGGTTTTGAGGCTGAGAACAATACCAAAAGACCGACCATGTATTTAATTAATTAGAGTTATAAGGTGGTTAGGTATACGTGTTCGTTCCCATGATCCAGCCAGAATCAGAGGGATCTACCCAGAGACATTCCATTAGATAGAACAGAAGTCCATATGTATGATAAACAGGAGAAAAAGTAAGAAAAGGGAAAAATGCAGACTAAGACAGAGCTAACACTAGAACAAACCCAACAAGGTGTTAGTGATGAAGTCTTGGTAAGCATTGAAGGGGTTAAAGAATGAAAAAGAAAAAGTTAAGATAAAGGGTGAAAAGAAAGAAGCCCTTCTTACACTTAGGCAGAAACCAGGTCAATACATATGCTATCAGAAACACTAAGCTGTTGTCTGGTATTGAAGATAGTCATCATGGACCCAGTGAAGCAATGTACAACCCTCCCCAGCCACTCAAGGTCTCTCAAAAGACTCTTGTTTCATTTCTCACGAAGATTAAACACATTTCTATCGACTTTCTCACTCCGAGTTAGTTGGTATTGAAAAGGTGGCAGTCTGCTCCAGCCTCTGATTACTAAAACCAAATGTGCACTATTGAGTCTAGAGCCAATAAAGAGATCATCCATAAATATCTCTAAGACACTAATCCAATATAAACTTGTTTCTCACACACTGTGAAAACAAGTAAAATCTTAAGAGTCCTACGCTTTATCCTTGTGATATTGCTAGAACATCAGAGTGATAATTAAGTATTCATAATGACGATGGAAATCCTTCCAGAGCCAACATCAAACAAGCTCTGCGATAGGTGACTTGTGAGATCCTATATGGATCAAACTTGTGACACTGGATATCGATTCGGTCTAGACTATGTGTTAATACAAATATTCGCACAAAAATGATATTTATATTTAATGATCTTCATGTTTTGATAATAACAAATATAATGTCATACTACGTAAAAGTTTATGTAAACAAGTTATTTAGTCGAAAGTTTACTTGACGACGACAAATCACTTAAGGTATGAATATGACATTATTAAACATAGTTAATGATCAAAGAAAAATATTATCATTTGCATAAACCTTTTCTAATCAAATGATTTAAGTTAACACATGATTAATTATAAGCTAGTTATATTAATCATGTAAGACAAAATAAGATTAACCATAAGTGGAAACAATCTTTTCAAATCTTCTCAAATCTAGAAAATCTTTCCTTATTGGTGATAAGAAATATTTTGTTCTAGAAGAATCTAATAAACTAATTTTATTAAGTACAAAAAAATATTTTATATAGATTTGAGGTTAGTCACAAAATGACAAATGTTGTCCCAGCTCCACCCACGGATCCACCAAATACACGGGACAGATCTAGGAAATGGTGGATCCGTGAGTCGCACGGACCAGCTGGTTAGGACAGATTTGAATTTCAAAGGCTTGCCTATAAATAGTAACCTTAAGCTTTCATATTAGACAACTCTTGACAAATATTTTTCACATACATATTTTATCTTTTATATTCTTTGATCATTATACTTGTTACATAATCCATTACAAGTGATCAACTCATTCCACTCTTTAGTGAAGAACACTCAAGAAGACGTCAAGCTTCAAGTGTTATTAGTTTAGTTGTGTCATCACGTTTATGATTATCATTCATCTTGTATATCTTGTGTTGTGTGTTGTGTGTATCATATGTGTATGATAGGTTAGTATTTAGGCCACAAAATGCATAGTATGTTAGATTGGTTCTATCTCGAAGTAGAACTCGGTATTTAACTTAGTACTAGAAAAAGTGTAAGCGACATGTATGGTTTTCTCCGCCTAAAGGGAGATTGTTGACACAGTGAAGATAACTCTCAAGTTGGGTACTTGGTGAGTGGAGTAGGGCGAAGAGGAACTTCGTAGCCGAACCACTATAAATCAACATGTCATCGGTTTGATCTTTCTTATTTTTACTTGTTCATATTTCGTAGATTACTTATTTACTTATTGCATCGCTATCATATACATTTGTGTATATCTCTTAAGTTCACATAATTCGATAATCTAAGTTTTACTTTAAAATGGTAAAAACTATTCAACCCCCTTCTAGTTTCCACAATTGATATCAGAAGCCAGGGTCACCTAAGATCTTTAATGTATATTGTGCATTAAAGCTTGAATCGATCTATGGATTCAGATAAATATCTAGAAGGGCAATCTATGCAAAGAACACATCTTTTTGAAAGTGATCATTTTATATATTGGAAAAATAGATTTGAAACTTATGTGAAAGTAAAAGATTTAGATCTTTAGAATATTATCTTGAATGGTGATTTTCCACTGGTTGCCAAAAATGAAGTTACCCAAGTTTTAGAGTTTGTTCCTTTTGAAGAACAATCCAACGATCTTAAAAAGAAACTTGCTGTTTGGGCCAGCATTTAAATTTCAAAGGTTTGCCAACCTTAAGTCTTCATTTGGACAACTCTTGTAAAATATTTTTCATATACATCTTTTATCTTTTATATTCTTTGATCATTATACTTGTTACATAATCCATTACAAGTGATCAACTCATTCCACTCTTTAGTGAAGAACACTCAAGAAGACGTCAAGCTTCAAGTGTTAATAGTTTAGTTGTGTCATCACGTTTGTGATAATCATTCATCTTGTATATCTTGTGTTGTGTGTTGTGTGTATCATATGTGTGTTAGATTGGCTTTATCTTAAAGTAGAACTCGGTATTTAGCTTAGTACCGGAAAAAGTGTAAGCGACGTGTACGGTTTTCTCCGCCTAAAGGGAGCGTGTTGACATAGTTAAGATAACTCTCAAGTTGGGTACTTGGGGAGTGGAGTAAGGCAAAGAGGATCTTCATAGCCAAACCACTATAAATCATTGTGTCATTAGTTTGATCTTTCCTATCTTTACTTGTTCATATTTCGTAGATTACTTATTTACTTATTGCATCTCTATTATATACACTTGTGTATATCTCTTGATTTCACATAAGTCGATAATCTAAGTTTAAATTTAAAATGGTAAAAACTATTCAACCCCCCTTCTAGTTTCCACAATTAGTATCAGAAGCCAAGGTCACCCAAGATCTTTAACGTATATTGTACATTAAAGCTTGAATCGATCTATGGATTCAGATAAATATCTAGAAGGGCAATCTATGCAAAGATGGCATGTGGTTAATTACACATACCATTTACCTAATAAAACGAGCTTATTTGACCAAAAACATAAGAAAAATGCCAAATATATGCTTGTTTTGCTATTTGTGTTGAGCAGGTATCGGATATTCACTAAAGGACAAAAATCGAAGCAAAACGGACAAAACCGAGCACGGAATGGAATCGAAGAAATACTTAATGGGCCAACCCGCACCCATCTAATGGGCCGG
>BQNB010150319.1:0-16052 GCA_026074375.1 Tanacetum coccineum
AAAATTATAAGGTTCACTCATTGCTGATGGATGGTACTTTGATCTGCTTCAACATGTTAGTAGAGAAAATATATCCTCTCATCAAGGAAATGTTGAAGAAAATGTTGAACTAGAAGCTAGAAGCGAAAGTTGAGAGTACAATGGCATTTGAGCTTCTTAAGTTTATCAAGTCACAAGTAGAAGAATGAAGAAGTGTTTGGATACATCCTCCTAGTGTTCAAGATGTTGATAATGAAGAAACATGATGATTAACGAAGTGAATATCAAGTTTAGGTGAGGATTGTTAGGAATTATGGACTTCTACAACTTAGTGTTGCTGATTCAACTTGATACTGTTGGTGATGGTTAGTGCTGCTAACGAAGTTTTGTAAAAACAGTCTAAGTTGTTAGTATTGTTAGTTATATTAGTTAGTATTGCCAGTACATTGTTAGTACTGCCAGTATAGTTAATACTGTCAGTTATTAGTTAGTTATGCTAGTCTTATATAGTTAGTACTGCTATTATGATATGCATGAGTTAAATTAGTAATAGATATGCATTATCATTATACGCGTTTTGTAAGCCCATTAGGATTTCCTTGGTGTATAAAAGGAACCCTAAGGCATAGATCTATATCATTAGTCTTTCATAGTTTTTCATAGCTTTAAGGTTGTAAACCCTAACACTGTCAAAGAGTGTTCGCATTAATATATTAGAGCTTATTGTTTTTGATTGTATTTCTGTGTGTTAATCATTCATTACTATTATTCTTCTTAGTGGTATAAACTAGATTCCGCATAATTTATATCATACACTCAAAGTTTCAGTCTTAGTACCTTTGGATTTATCTAAGGATACTAAACCTTTAATCAAGCTAAGGAGTTTAAGATCTGTTCATTGGGATCAACAAGTTTAACTTAAGAAACCTTATATCAGATTCTAAGGGACCAACACATATACATTAAATCCCTAGTTGGGCTAAACTTGGGCTAAACTTACATAATGACCCCCTAGACTTAATATTGATAGACTAATATGGATACTAAATATAACAATTTCCACCTTACTACCATATTAGCCTATACCATTACTCAGCAAATTCAACCTATGCTGGAACCTCAGACCAGGGATAGCCTTTGACAAGGCATCTGTAGCAATACCCGCTACTATATTTAGCTCGAATCCTGACTCTATGAACGAGACCCTTTAGCCAAATATCCTCCTTTGTAGCCTTCGTAAGTGTCATATACCCCGCTTCAGTTGGTGAAAAAGCCATCATGTGAAGCATCATAGCTTCTCAGCTTCTTGCACATCCTTGTATCATCAACCCGTACCTTGTGATTGATCTACCCATGACAGTGATCGATCTTCTCATGCCATAGTCAAAATCTACAATAACCTGTACGTCTGTCTGTAATCCACGATCAAACTTATCCAACATACCCACATCTTCAGATGCTATGTCAAGTCTCGTGCAGACCATTTGATACTCCTGGCTAGCAACCACATATATACATTACCACTTACCATTATTTTCCACATCACAGTCCCCTCATAGACTACCCTCCAATGATCATATAGAGTGTCCCTCCAACAAAGTCTGTACCAACTTCCCGTTGTAAAACCTAGATTGTGACACCCTTAGAGTATTACCACTCTGATCCTTGACGATATCCATACCAAGTACATTTCCTTTTCCTTTATCTAGCAAACCCCTGGTAGCCAAGATCTCAGCCTTGCATTCGCAAGAAAAAACCATATCATCTATATAGAGAAATAGATGTATGAACATACCTGGTGTATACTCCCACTAATAGCCATCACTGTCGTCACTATATTTCTTGCAACCGTTGCTGAGCACATACACATCTGACCGAGCATCGGTATCATCTTTCAATCTAACCTTCCACATGGAAATCACATCACAAGTAACTGTATTATTGAAAGTCAATGACTCATGTGCATAAATTTTCTCTGCTTCAGCAAATACAAAAGCAGTCTCATTATTGTCTTCTCTATAGTTGAATAGTTCATGTGTTGAGTGTTGCTCCCTATCATGTTCTAAATGATAGTATATCAAATCTTGAGTTTGTACTTCATGTAAACCAGCTACATGATCGAAATTCCCATGAGGTTCCACCTTAAATGTATGATCCTTATGCGGTTCCACCTTAAACTCAACTCCTTCAACACTTACACTCAACTCGTACCTACACCAGAACCAATGAAAGTTTTCTTATATTCCCCACTTTTATTAAAACCTATATTCCTGTAAAGCACTACCTTTGAAGTAACATCATCTAACCTCTAAATCTTTATTACACACTATACCTTTATGGTATCCTATAAATATGCACTTGACCTTAACCGGTTCAAGCATCCCTTGCTTAATACTAGCAAGTTAACCAAAAAACCCTAACATATCTATAAGTGTCTTAAATCTAATCGTTAATGATGGTGACCTATTCACTAGATATGTAGACATGGCTGTATCCTCTGCTCACAAAACCTTAGACAGACTATAATGAATCAGAAAATAATGTACCTTAGCAAAAAGTGTCACGTTTGTCTCATTAACCAACCCATTCTGCTGCTGTATCCCTGCAACACCCAAATATTTAGCGACCCAAATCTTCATACATTGTTGCGTAGACTGCTAATTACAAGAATTAAGAACATTACCCGTCTTGATCTTCCACCCAGTCAGATATTCCTTTTCATGCTCCTTTACCAAGCAGTCTGTGTTTTTCTTCTCTTCAGGTTGCTTGTCCTTCAACCGTCTTTGAGCCACTGCAGTATCATCGTTACTAACCTGAAAAACCTCAGCTTCACGATTCCTTTGAGCTCCCTGCAGTTCCACCTTAAACCAATGACGTTTTTCATCCAGTACTCTATGGACTCCTGTTTCAACACCAAGATCAAGTTGTTTGAACCCAACTTGTTTAACACCAAGTTGTTTGAAACTTGTTTAGAACCAAGTTGCTTTAATCCAACTTGTTTTGAACCTCTATGCTTTTTTACAATATTCCCATCGAGCTTTTCGATGTTTAACCTAGTATTCATACTAGCCATTCTTTTAACCCTTTGCTAACCGTTTAACTTTTTGTAAATTTACCTACACAAACACGATCTAGAAAAGTAACCCATTTGTAAGAACCCTTGATTTATCGATAGAACCCTAAGAATAAACCTTCTTATAAATTGATCAAACCAAGAAACCCTTCAAAAAACAAAACCCTTTCTTACTCAAATATCGATTGAACCGTAGGAATAAAACCGTCCAACAAATCGACAACCCTTGAATCAAGAAAGTATCATACGCTTTTTGAAGTAACCCTTGTCGTAGTTTATTTTTACAAAACAGTTTCTTGTAACCTAAGAAACCGTGCAACCTCGACAAGTCTTAAACTTTCTTTTCTATCCCTTTATTGATCGATTTTAAACCTTGTAATAAACCTTACAAAAAATCGATAAACCCCAACAAAGTCTCCTTGTGCAAAACTCTTCAAAGTAATATCTTTTGTTTAAATAATAATACCTGATGTTTTAAACCTTGGACGTTTCCCCTCCAAGAATAAGTAACAATTAATTAAAAACCCCTTGAAGTTGCTACCTTGTTTTTCAAAAACAAAAACAAGAACCTAATGCGTTCTTTCTTCTTCCTCTCTGAACGTCGACAAGAAAACCAAAACGCACCCGATCTTTGTTGAGCTTGGATAACCGAAAAACCCAACAACCCTTAAGCTTTCCTTAACCCGTGTCAGTAACCTCGACAGCTCGAAAACTTAAGAACATTTGAAGTGTTGTTCGTCACATGAACCTTGACGAACCGAACTTCAAAGAACCCTTCTAAGTCGACTCCTTTTGCTCTTGTTACTGTCCAAAAGCAGAAACAGTAAGCTTCTTGTTCTTCTTGTTGATCATTGGAAACCAGAAACAGAACTGATTCTTCTTCAACGAAAACACGAGTACTAAACCCTTCAATATCGATCCTAGAATTCTAAGAACCCTCGACCAAGCTCTGATACCACTTGTTTTAAAAACCTACAACAAACCTGGAAATCTAGAGAGCGGATTACCTCGATACTCAAAGACAAAACAAACAAGCAAATATATACACGTCGACTGAAAAGTAATACCCGTACAAGAACAAGACCCAAACAATTGTTTATTGATTCATTTGTAAAGAAAAGAATGTGTTCAATGACCCTCCCCCTCACCTCTTTATTGTAGAGATGAGGGGGAAGAAAACCAACACTTAATAGAGTTGAAACAGGCTGTAACAACAAGGAGAGAAAACCAGTCGATTCTTCTGATCCTACACCTAAACCATCGTTTGAGATGGTATATATAGAGTTGTGAACCAACATATACATTAAATCCTAGATGGGCTAAACTTAGGCTAAACTTATACAATGACCCCCCAGACTTAATATTTATAGACTAATATGGATACTAAATATAACAGTAAGTAAAAACATTACATCGTGTCGTCCACATAATTCCAACTCTATTAACATCAGCGGGAACCTAAAAAACTTAATCATACATAATAAAATATTTTTCCATACCCTAATAAAATATACTTTACAGCACATATGATTACACAAAACCAATGCCATCGCTAAATAACTGCAACGAGGCCAAAACAACGGCCTACTGACAACAATTTTTTTAAGACAAAATATAATTATTCACATGAGGCACTACAAAACATAGTAGAGCAAAACAAGCATTGATTCAATTATTTTGAAACACAAACAAAGGTTGAGACAGTCCAACACAAATCGGAAATGACATATTGTTCCCATAACAAACATTTTACTAAATTCAGATATAAACAAAGGTCCAAATGATCTAACAAAACACCCTAAATGACATAGTTTTAGCAAAACCTAAAACATAAAGTGTTGGTGTTTTATATCTAAAACATATAAAATATATTTGATTGCAGCAAAAAAGGTAACCAAACATTGGATCCATGTACGTTGTTGATGACACTCAAATCAAGTATGTTTTTAGATACTTTATCTATGAGTTTAGATAAGTTATTTGGCTAATTTTCAAAATTTTATTACTAATATTGTGCAAAGTTGAGTTTATGTGTTCGTAGCTAGCCAAGACGAAAAAGAATGAGAAAAGAGGGAAAAATCTTGAAGAAATGTGTTCTAGAAGAATTCTTGCCAAATGTAAGATTTGATGATGATTAAAGGAGTGATCCCGGGCTCAAGAATGAGTGTTTCCAAGGGAATATAAGTTGTACAAGACAACTCAAGCAAAAAGGAAGAAACCGGGAAGAGAACACAAGAAAAAGGCAAAATTTCATGTGGGAAGTAGGGAGTAGCCCCTCGGCTGGCCGAGCAGCCTTTGAGGCTACATCTGAAGGAGCAGCCGCCCGATTTGGTAAAATTTTAGTTACACTTTTGTTCATTATGGCCATGTTTATGACTTGCAATCAATGGAGACCGGTCATTTCCCTTCATTAACACTTCCAGCCACGTTTTCTTGCTCCTAAAGTGACATTTAGCCTATAAAACCACTACTAGGGTGTTAACCTAGTATACCATTCTTCAACCCTTAACAAAGGTTGAAAAACCCTAAATTCTCTCACCCAAAAGGCTACAATAACTCTGCCATTTCTAGTAGAAGGGCAAGAACGAAGGTATAAGGTGTTGATTGCTTATGATTGCTTTAGAGTCGGTTATTTGGTTAATTGGAGGCGTTTAGATTGCTCTAAATCCAAGTTCTAAGTTTTCTCTTGTAAGCAAAGTATTAGGTATTACTTTTCTGTAAATGAATTCTTACTTTGATGTTATGGATATTGTTATGAGATTGTGTTTGATGTTTGGAATAAATATGGAGTAGTTTGGTTATACTTGTGCAAAAATGATATGGAGTTAACTATGAGTGTTTGGTTAAATTATGTATGATTATGTTTATCATCTTGTGAGTTTATTTAAATCAAAAACTTGTTTTGTTAATTTGTTTATGGAAGTTAATCGGATCTATAGGTCGAAAGGATTTCCCGTTATGGTTTCATTCCTAAAAATTAGTGCACGAATTAGTAGGGTTTTCGTTAGTTGACACCTATCGAATTAAACTTATTAAAAAGACTTGTGATAATTTAAACTCAAGTGTAGGTCAAAAGGACTCATGTAAATGAACTTGATGTATACCGTTTTCTAGCAAATTGATTTAAAATTGGATTAGTACTTGCGGGTGTTTGATGTGTGCTAAAACACACATTATTTATACCCCGTAAAACACAACTGATCAGACTAAAAATGCTAAAATATAGATAATTATCTTGCAAATATGTTTGTTTGGTATTTTTATGTCTTGCAGGTAAAAATGATTGAAAACGGAGCAAAAACGGGTAATTACGGGTTCGTCGCGATCAAGAGTGCTTATTATTCAAAATCAAGACAAAGTCGTGAAAAGTCCCCGAGCATATCATTGGAAAGAGCATGGAAAAATGAGTCCTACGGTCCCCTCGGATTTTATTGGGTCAGTAAGTAACCCGTTTAATGGGTCGGACCAGCCCAAACAAGCTTAAAAGCCCAATGATAAGCCCAACATGAATTACTTAAATTTGTTATTAAGAAAGGGATGATGTCACCATGACGTCACCGTCACATGCCAAGTAAATAAATACTACCGGGTCACGTGAGGCTCCACTACACAAGAATGGGCGAATAGTAAGCGGACACGCGACGGGGCTTTATAACTTTCCGTCATTTGCAAAATTTGAAAATGATCTAAGGGCGTGTAATAGTTGCGTTGGAATGAAGGAAATTAAAGGGGCACATGGCAATCAAGGACCGGCTGGATCATATGTACGAGGATAGGAATCCGTGTGATGATGATTGGTGACCAATGATTGGCCAATCAAGCACCTAATCATTGGACCAAATTTACAATTCCACCCTTTCTTGCCCTATAAATACTACTCGCCTCCCTCACACTTGGGGGCACCCAGGATTTTAGTTTTTATATTTGTAGTTCTTAGTATTTAGCTTAATAAAGTTTTGTAATAGCTTATTTCCATTTTTTGCTTATTGTACTTAGCTTATTTCACAAGCTTTTTCAGATGATGTAATAAAAATGGTTTGATGCTTATTGAAGTTCTCAGTTTGATTATTTCTTGCTTATTTGTTCATTAATCTTTGTTTTCGTGTTAGCTTATTATATAAATTGTATTCTCGTGCTTATTTTTCGCAACTTATTATTCTCAAAAGTTCTTAAAGGTTTAGAAAATGACTCCTAAAAGCTCTCAAAGCTCTAACGATTCATTCGTAATTGTTTTTAAGCACTTTTCGAAATAATAAGCTAAAATAAGCTTGAATATAGCTTATTATTGTGCTTATATCATTTTAGTTTATTTAGAAGCTCATATTTTCTATTAAGATAAGCTTCTAAACAGCTTATTTGGTTTAAAGTGAGCTAAAATTGCTAGATCAAACTTTAGTGAGCTTATTTGCTTATTTGATTTGTCATTTTAGTAGTTTAAATGCTTATAGCCTTGATTAATCCCTTTGTTGATGATCTCGCTTGCTTATTCGATTAGTTTAGTGCTTATTTCATTTAGGTTTTAGCTTATTAAGGAAGTTTAAGCTTAGATCTCATTTTATCTTATATTCTTTTAGCTTATTGTCATGTTATCTTGCTTATTTCGTTCTTGATCTTATTAGGTTATTAGAGGTGCTTATTTCGTTATGCTATCTGCTTAGTCTCATTCTAATAAGATAATCGTCTCGTGTTTTGGAAGTGTTTAGTGCTTAATTTTGTGGTTTAAGTTTTCATTTGATATCTTGAAATCGTTTGTTGTTTTTAGTTGTTTGCTTAATTGTTATCTCAACTTATTTTGAGTTTTAGCTTATTCGCATGTGCTTATTGGTTCTGGCTTATTAGTTTAGCTTATTACTCGTCCTTATAATCTGATGTGTGTGGCTTATGGAAATTCAATTGGGCCTATTTTGATTGCTGGACCACAATTAAGTCTGTTGGGCCTCTCTAGTTAAATTTTGGTTTGTCAAGAATTAAAATTAGGCTTACGTGGTTAGTTTGACTTGAGCCTGCGTAGAATTAGGTTTACAAATTGTGTATACTATTAACAGTTTTGTATGCTTTTGACTTTTTGGTACCAGTCAACTCACGAGGCATGGAGCTTAAGGGTTTATTTAGCTAGACCGAATTTGATTATTTGTTTTAGCTAAATAAATCAGGTGGTATTCGTTTAATTGCGGCTGTTCAATTATGTTCCATTTTCTATCCCTTTTCAATTTATTAGTGTAGCTTAGTATAAAAATGTTTTGCTTTGCTTGTTTGATCATTATGAATAGCAAGTAGTTTAATTAGTGCTTGTTAAGTGAAATTGTGAATTGGGATTTAAGTGTGGATTTGAAAAAGGTTTAATTGATTAATAATTTTGGATTATTTAGATTTGTGGTTTAAATATTTTAAAGGGCAAAATCCGGAAAAATAGTTAAACTACACATCTAGTAATTAATATCGTAGCTTATTTGTTTTAGTATAATTTTTAGTATTAATATTAGTATAAACTCCTTAATATTACAAATAGCCTTTAAAACCAAAACTTTAAAAGATAATCAAGCATTATTCTTCAAAAACATAATTGTGATTTTTCAATTCAAACCTCGTTGGAACTTCGACTCCGGAAAGATTGATTATTGTTTGTCCTCAAGCAATCTTCACATCTAACAGGATACTTATATATACTATTACTCGATGAGCACGTTTCGTGCGGATTAGTTTTTGGCGCCGCTGCCGGGGAGGTTTTGTTAAGATCATCACGTTTTGTTTCGCGGTTGACGCCTTGAAGATCCTTTCTCCTTGAAAGTTATTTTTGTACCTATTAAAAATATATGAATTACAAAAAAAATTAAAAAAATCAATAAAAATCCAAAAATATTTTCATTTTATTTTCTCTTATTAAAAATCAAAAATATATTTTCCTTTTATCTTCTTTATAAAAAACCAAAATTATTTTTCTTATTTCTTTTTCTATATTTTATTCTATCTTTCTATATAGTGCATGAGCACACGTTCTTCTACTAGACGACTTTTATCTCCTATTGCAGATCCCGAAAAGTTAATAAGTCGAAGGAATCGAAGTGAACCGTTACTCCTTTTCGATCTAGAAGAAGACGATATGGTTGTACAAGCTCCACCTCAGGGTCCGATACCCGACCTTCGCTCGATGGAGGAATTACTTTAGGCACCTACCGATGGTGTCAGGGATGCAATTGTTGTACCCCCCATTCTCGCTAATCAATTCAAATTGAAGACCGGTTTACTTAATCTAGTAACTGCTATCTCTTTTCACGGTTTTAAGAATGACGATCCTCATTCTCATATTCGACGTTTTACGAAAATAGCTCAAACGGTGAAACTTAATCAAGTTCCACCCGATGTTATTAAGTTGATGTTGTTTCCATTTTCTCTTGAAGGAGCATCCCCGACTTGGCTTAATAAAGAACCTCTAAATTCTATCACAACTTGGAACGATCTTGTGTCCAAGTTCGTGAACTATTTCTTTCCTCCTTCTAAGACTACCAATCTTCGAAATGAAATCACGAGATTTCAACAAAGATTCGGTAAGACTTTTGCTAAAGCCTAGGACCGATTTAAAGATCTTCTTAATAAATGTCCCCATCATGGCTTTTCTCCTCTCCATCAGGTTGATACTTTCTACAATAGTTTGAGTCAAGCTGATCAGGATTCTCTTAATTCTGCAGCTGGGGGTAATTTCTTGACAAAGAATACCTAAGAGGCTTTGACTATTATTGAGAATAAATCTAAAGTTCAAACTTCTAGAAACAAACCTCAAGTTGCAAGTGCTAGTGGGAGCTCAGCTCAAGATGCTCATATTAGTTCTCCCACTAAGTAAGTTGAATCTCTTCTCGCTTTACACCGACCGGTTGATTCTGCACAAATTGAGTTAATTCTGTTCAAATTGATTGTGAGACGTGTGGTGGTCCTTACCCTTACTTCGAGTGTCAAGCCACCGATGGCTACACTCAGGACGTATACGCTACTTCGGGAACCTATAACCAAGGTGGTAATTCTTACCAACCACAAGGTAATCGAAATTTGCTTAGCTATCGTTCGAATAACTATCTTGGACCACCCGGATTTAATCAAGGAAATAATCAAAATCAAAATAATCAGGGAAATTATCAAGGAGCTAATTAGGGAAATTATCAAAATTATCAAAACAGGAATCAGAATCAGAACCAGAATCATAACCAAAATCAATATAATCAAGGTTCTCAAAACCAAGGGTTTAATCAATACATAGGTCTGAATTATAATTAAGGAAATAACTATTACCAAAATCAAGGATATAATCAGAATCAAGCTCAGTCAAATGTGCCTTCTTTTGAAGAAATGATGAATCAACATATGAAAATTACTAAGGCTAGGATGCAACAAATGAAAGAGTATAATAATCTGCAATTGCAACAGTTGAAGAACCATAACACTAATATGTCAAATAAAATAGATCAAATGCAAAAGGTTCTTATGGAAAGACCTCAGGGTGTGTTGCCAAGCAACACCGTTCCTAACCCTCGGGAAGATCTTAAAGCTATCACCACTCGAAGTGGTGTTACTTTAGTTGGACCCTCGGTTCCTCCTCCTCCTCTTTCTTCTTCTTCTAAGGAGGTGGACCAAGAACCAGAGACGATAACGGACCCGGTACTCACCGAGAGTACCACTAGTGTGCCACCTCCAGTTGTCCAGCCGTCTCCCGCTTCTACTGATCTTTTTCATGCTCCTGTTTCTTCTCCTGTGATTCCTGAGCCTAATCCGCATCATCCTTCGATACCATATCCATCGGGTTGAATAAGGAAAAGTTGCAAGGTAAAGCTGATATCCAAATTCATTGTTTCTTACAAATGTTTAAAAAGATACACTTCAATATCAGCTTTGTCGAGGCTCTAGCTCACATGCCTAAATTTACTAAAATGGTTAAAGATCTCCTTACAAATAAGGAGAAACTTCTTGAAATGGCAAATACACCCTTGAATGAGAACTGCTCAGCTGTGCTCCTCAATAGGTTACCTTGGAAAGAATGCGTGACACTAGGAGGTTTCTCATTCCATGTGATTTCTATGGGCTCGAGTCATGCATGGCCCTAGCTAATCTAGGTGCTAGCATTAACTTGATGCCACTATCTGCGTGGAAGACACTATCGCTTCCTGATCTTTCTTCCACTCGAATGACCCTCGAGTTAGCTACCCGGACTGTTGCTTATCCAACCAGTATAGCCGAGGATGTCTTCGTTCAAGTGGGAAAGTTTACATTCCTAGCTGAATTTGTAGTAGTTGACTATGAGGTTGATTCTCGGGTTCCTCTTATCTTGGGGAGACCTTTTTTGAGGATGGCCCATGCTTTAGTTGACGTACACGGCGAAAAGTTAACTCTTCGAGTCGGTGATGAGGAATTGGTCTTTAATGTTGAAAGTACCTCGAATTCTCGAAAGCATGGGTGATGAATCAATCCATAAGATTGACATTATTGATACTACATGCGAGGATCATTTCCATGAAGTGCTAAATGTATAAAAATCAATTAATCCCTTGAGTGGCAGTCCTACTCCTTCTCCTGACCTTGTAGTCGAGTCTCTCTCCCCTTCTTTCACTCCCTTCAGGGATAATGACTTTCTTTTGGAGGAGACCGACGCGTTTCTTTCTCTAGATGATTCGATACCACCGGGTATTGATAATGGCATCTATGACTCGAAGGGAGATATTCTTTTTCTAGAAGAATTACTTAATGAAGATCCTACACTAAATCTCCCTCCTATTCCCCATCCTGTACGTTTGATTAATGAAACTGAAAATATTAAATCTTCTATTGATGATCCTCCAGATGTTGAGCTCAAGGACTTACCTCCCCATCTCGAGTATGCATATCTAGAGGGTACTTCTAAGTAACCCGTCATTATTGCTAAAGACTTAAAGAGGAAGGAAAAAGAACAACTTCTAAAGGTTTTAAAATCACATAAACGGGCTATAGCTTGGAAAATATCTCATATTCGAGGCATTGATCCGAATTTTTTCACTCATAAGATATTAATGAAAGATGATTTTAAACCGACTGTTCAACACCAGAGACGGGTGAATTCGAAAATTCATGAAGTAATCATGAAAAGGGGGGTATGACGGTTATTACAAATGAAAATAATGAATTGATTCCTACAAGATTGGTCACAGGTTGGCGTGTTTGTATTGACTACCGAAAGTTAAACGACGCCACCCGTAAAGACCACTTTCCTTTCCCTTTTATGGATCAGATGTTAGAGCATTTAGCAAGAAATGAGTTTTATTGTTTCTTAGATGGATTTTCTGGATATTTTCAAATTCCTATTGATCCCCAAGACCAGGATAAAACCACCTTCACATGTCCTTATGGAACATTTGCTTATCAAAGAATGCCCTTTGGTCTTTGTAATGCTCCTGGGACGTTCCAAAGGTGTATGGTGGCTATTTTCCACGATATGATTGAGAAAAAAATGGAAGTTTTCAAGGATGACTTTTTGGTCTTCGAGGATTCATTCTCATCGTGCCTCTCCCATTTAGGTATGATGCTAAAATGGTGCGAAGACACCAACCTAGTTCTAAATTAGGAGAAGTGCCATTTCATGGTCAAAGAGGGCATTGTCCTCGGCCATAAAATCTCTAAAAGTGGTATTCAAGTTGATAGAGCTAAAGTGGATGTAATTTCAAAACTTCCTCCTCCGACCGTGGTAAAAGGAATTAGGAGCTTCTTGGGTCATGCCGGCTTTTATAGAAGATTTATAAAAGATTTTTCCAAAATAGCTCGACCAATGACCCACTTGTTAGAAAAAGACACTCCTTTCTTCTTCTCATTCGCGTGTCAATCTTCTTTTGAAATTCTTAAAAAGAAGTTGACTGAAGCTCCTATTCTTGTGTCCCTGGACTGGGACTTTCTGTTTGAACTTATGTGTGATGCTAGTGATTATGTTGTTGGAGCAGTTTTAGGACAAAGAAAAGACAAATATTTTAGGCCTATACATTATGCTAGTAAAACCTTATCGGATGCTCAAATTAATTACACCGTTACTGAAAAAGAGCTTTTAGCTATGGTGTACGCATTCGAGAAATTTTGGTCTTACTTAGTCCTATCCAAGACCATAGTGTATACGGATCACTTGGTGTTGATAAAATATAATGCCTAAAAACATTATTAATATCTTTCACATCTTTACGTTTTGATAATCACAAAATATAAAAACGTTCAACGTAAAATTAAACGTAAACAAGTAATTAGGAGTAAATTCTCATTTCAACATTTACATCACTTAAAGGTATGAATAAATAAATGCTTAATGCATTTTATGATCAAAGGAAATCTTTATTCAACCTCAAACTTTTATAAAATGTTGTAAACATTTTTATAAACATCACAAAACATTTTCTACATTTAAAAGAAATGTTTTATTCAAAATAAACATTTTGAATTTCAAATTTTCGAACCTAAAACGGCTAGAAAAAGTCCAGTAAACACCTCCCCTGAATAGGACAAAAAGAGGAGCGTCTGAAAATGGGCGGCCCCCTTAAATACATGGGCGGCCCCCTTAATTATAAGGGGGCCGACACCCTATTTAAGGGGACCGGCCATAGACCCCGCTCCTCCAGCTTGTCCTATAAATACTGGACTATTCCCCAACATTTTTCTCACCTTTTGCACTCATTCTTTCTGTTCTAAAACAGCCCACACATCTCTCTAAATCCTTTGATCATTTAATCATAAAGCTTTGTTTCCAAGTGATCCAAGCTCAATTCCTCAAGTGCAAGAGAAGAATACTTCCATCATTAATTGAAGAAGTATTACAACCCAAGTATACATTGCAATCTTATTGCATTCACACCATATCTTGTAAATCATTTGTAAATCTTGTAAAGTTGTGTAGTTATTAGGTTTTGGTGATTGTTGTAAGTATAGTTGGATCTTGGTGATCCTTTCTAGTAGTGTTAGTTAGTTGTGACATAAGTAGTGTGGTGAGGACAAGTAGTGAAGGTGTGAAGTTGTGAAGTTGTGAAGGTGTGAAGAAGTTGTGTAGTTGTGTTCAAGGTGTGAAGCTAAGTTGTGTAGTGAAGTTGTGAAGTAGTCGTGAAGTTGTGAAGTCGTGAACAAATTGTGAAGTTGTGTTGTGATAGATTGGTTCTAGCTAAGATTAGAACTCGACATCTAGCTTAGTGTCGGAAATAGATATAAGCAACGTTGTGTACGGTTTTCTCCGCCATAAAGGAGCTTGTTGACATAGTGAAGAAAACTCTCGAGTTAGGTGCTCGGGGAGTGGAGTAGGCCGAAGAGGAGCTTCGTAACCGAACCACTATAAATCCTTGTGTTGTGGTTTGATCTTTCCAACTCTTATCTTTTATTTGCTTCTACTTATTTACATTGTTCATATTGTGCAAGTTTTGAATTCACAAAAAGTCAAATCTAAGTTTTTATAAACAAACTTAAATATTAAATCAAAAAGCTATAAACTATTCAACCCCCCATTCTAGTTTTCCACACTTGGAATTAAAATACCTTTTCAATAAGCAGGATGCTAAGCCGAGGTTGCTCTGGTGGATTCTCTTGCTCCAGGAATTTACTATTGAAATTCGTGATAAAAAAAGGAGCAAAGAATCTCACGGCCGATCATTTAAGAAGATTAGAAAACCCTTATCAAGGTGATCGTCTTGGAATAGAAATAAATGACAATTTTCCACACGAGTCACTTAATATGATATCTCTTAATCCCGACAATGAACCCCCGTGGTTTGCTGACATAGCAAACTACTTAGTGAGGAATGTGCTTGTTAAAGGGATGTCATCCTAGCAGAAAAAGAAATTCTTTAAGGATATTCGACACTATTTCTGGGATGACCCCTATCTATTTCGGATTTATGCTGATCAGATTATTCGACGGTGTGTGGACGGGCAGGAAGCTATGGATATTCTCCAAGCTTGCCATAATGGACCCACCGGGGGACACCATGGCCCGAACTACACCGCTAAAAAAGTTTTTGACTCCGGTTTTTTTTGGCCCACCATTTATCGCGATGCCCAAGACTTTGTCACGCACTGTGACTCATGTCACCGTCAGGGAAAAATCTCACAGCGGGAAGAAATGCCCCAAAATCCTATTCAAATTTGTGAGATTTTTGACATATGGGGCATCGATTTTATGGGCCCGTTCCCGTCTTCAAGAGGGAACCGATATATTCTCGTGGCTGTCGATTATGTTTCTAAATGGGTGGAAGTGAAAGCACTCCCCACTAACGACGCCCGAGTTATGGTTAAGTTCTTAAAGCAATTGTTTACTAGATTCGGAACTCCCTGGGCCATTATAAGTGATCGAGGGACGCATTTCTGTAACGACCAATTTTATAATGTTCTTAAAAAATATGGCGTTACTCATAAGCTCTCGAACTCGTATCACCCACAAACTAGTGGCCAGGTGGAGGTTTCTAATAGAGGTTTAAAAAGGATATTAGAAAGGACGGTAGGCGAGCATCGGGCGAGATGGGCCGATAAATTAAATGACGCCTTGTGGGCTTTTCGTATAGCTTTCAAAACACCTATCGGTTTTACTCCTTATAAGCTGGTGTATGGAAAATCCTGTCATCTCCTCATCGAGCTTGAGCATAAAGCCTACTAGGCATTTAAATGGGCTAACTTTGACCTAATGAATTAAATGAACTTCGGGATCAAGCCTACGAGAACTCTTTAATCTACAAAGAGAAGACAAAAAAGATACACAATGCTAAGATTAAAAACCGAGAATTTCATATCGAAGATCGTGTTCTTCTTTTTAATTCTCAATTAAAGATCTTCTCGGGCAAATTAAAATCCCACTGGTCCGGACCATTTACGGTTGCTGAAGTATTTCCATATGGTACCGTCGAGTTATCTCAACCCGACGGTCCTAACTTCAAAGTAAATGGGCACCGGATCAAGCACTATTTTGGAGGGGACATTCCTTCTATGGATATCCCGGATCTCTAAGAGCCCCCCAAGGATAATTAATCCG
>BQNB010150320.1:0-16051 GCA_026074375.1 Tanacetum coccineum
TTTTATGACATTGACCTATTCGAAAAAGTCAAAAAATAGACATCGAGTTGACTACACAAGTTTACAACACATCAATAGCAACAACATGAGACTCAAAGTATACAATAGAGTGATGCGAAGAATTTAATGACTCATAATTCTGCAAGACCATATAAAAGGAGGCAATTTTACTATTAATATCCAATCACAGAACATGCTGGTTAATTTAGTGCTTGTCCTTATGGCCACAACAAAAGAAATAGTACAATCAAAAAAATGAAACACTAAATGAAAGGCAAAAGTGAACCCATTAACACAGAAACAATATTCACATCTCTACACTATATAATAGAGGAGATCATGACATCATTACAACCTCATCGCCTACTCAATAATGACTCATCGATAACATGGCATGCAAATTAAAAAAATCATTAAAACATAAATTTAAACATTAATCATTATCCAATGGCAATTTTTCAAACACAAATTTAAACATTAAAACATATCTCACAAATTTAAACATTAATCATTATCCAATGACAATTTTTCAAACATAAATTTAAATATTAAAACATATCCAAAGAAATTTTACAAGATATCTTTTTCAACCATAAATTTAAACATTAAAGCATATCCAATAGAAATCTCTGACCTTTTTCAAAGTATTAAAAGATATCCAATGGGAAGAAGATATCCAAGTGAAGCTTAAAACATATCCAATGAAAGTTTAAAAGACTAATAGAGATAACCTATTACGTAAAATAAAATTACGTCCGAAAGTACCCCGCCCGTTGGGCGGATCAGAGCACTAGTTAGATATAGGATAGGAGAAATGTATATCAAATGAGCACTTCACATTTGCGATGACTACATGGGCTCCATCTTCATCATCCAATACTGAAACATCTTTTGACAAATCAAGGTTGGGATAAGTATCCCCATCAACCTAAACATAAGACATCAATTAAGAAGTATCAGCATGGAATCCACCATCACGAAATGGTAATACTAGTTAAAAGCAAAAGGGGAAAATGCTAACAAATATCGCATATAATTGAACCCGGTTAACCTGGTCCGACCCATATTCAGGTTCACCTTTCAAAATCAGGTTAGCTAACAATCATTTAACAAAATTCACCTTAAATATCAACAATTCTCCTTTCTATTGTCCGACGCAACATAGATAAAAAATGATGAGTTATCATTAGTTTTTAACCGTCGAAATAAATTGATATCAAATCTCAACCCTTTAAATTAAGATTTAACATATCTATCTTTGTGCCTAAATTTATGGAATACTAAGATGCAATTAAAACACGTTTCTAATCAACAAAACAAGATATAAGTTTGAAAGCAAGAAACTTTAATTTATAATTGTTTGGTCAAAAGTATTATCTTGAATTTGGTCAAAAGTAATACCTATATATACCCGAAAATGCCGCAACTTTCCGTGAGTTCCTCTTTCATCTTTGCAGCCAAAACATGGACTTTAAGTGTTTTACAATCTAGATATAGCCACACAAAGACACAAAACAAAGAAATTTATGGTTTATAGTCTGCACAAATAATAAGGGTCAATGTCATAAATACCTACGAAGTTCAAAATTGTCCCGACTTGACCAAACGAACTATTTTTCGTTAGACTACACCGAACGTCCTTGCTAAATTGTTCACATATCACCAATATGATAAATTCGTACTGACACACGTGGCGGTTTTTGTACACGATGCAAAATTATTATTTTTTCAATTAATTTTTTTAGATTCAGTATCATCATTATCTGTTACAGCTTTACTTTTTTCATTTTTTTTCTTTTATCCGATTCAGCTTGAGGGAACGTTCTCCTCTTGATTCTGTTTCAAACTTAGCATCTTTCTCCTCTTTTTTATCCACATTATCATCAAGTAATTCCACCTCCACATCTTCATCTTCACAGTCACAATTAATTTCATGTTGATCTTCTCTTCTTCTTTTTTCGCCTTGAACAAAGCTTGAAGTAGATGGTATTTTAGGCATCTCTTTCTGTCTCCCAATGTACATAACTTGCCTCCTAACACCCCACCTTACCATCTCATTCTTCTTCAGTTCTTGGGCCAAACCAATATCCTCATTTTTCAAAACCACTTTTTACCCAAATTGAGTATTGTTTGAGTTCACCAGCCAAAACCCCTCCAAATGCTTTTTCTCAGCAAACTCTTGAGATGGAACTTGCCTCTTAAGCACTTTTCTTGCAAGCTTAATTCCCATCACAAAATTCTCATCTAAAGCAGGATACATCTCAGTAATTCCACCACCAAAATGTCTTTAACGATGAAGCTTCTTATGATTTACCATAACAACACGAGTCGATCAATCGCAACTGAACTGGAGTCCTTGGATGAAGCTTCTTATGATTTACCTCATAAACAGAACCCAATTCAACCTCTTCATCAGAAACCTCATCTGTGACACACATTATATCATTACTATCCATCATCACAATCAAAGAAAAAATGATCTTTTTACTAGTGATAATGCATTTACCCAATTCAACCTCTTCATCAACTCTCACTTTAATGCTAAGCATTCACATGTTTGGATAAAATCACTGCACAGACTTGATTGTGATTCAGGCGTTGGGATGATGGTTGACCACAAAAACTTGTTTTCATTGTTTGTTGGTTAATATCCGTCACCCCAATCTGGAATATTGGCTAGGTATTCAGGTACACGCTGGAAGGAATTAGGGTTTATGTGGGTGAATTGGGGATCAGGGTAAAGAAAAGTATAATAACTGTGTGTAATGGGATCGGGTTATAATGGTTATATTTATTGGATCTGGTCAACTGAGTTGAATAAGTGTCTTAGGTGGACAAGCAATATCACAAGTTTGGAAAAAATAATAATTAAAGAATTAAATAAATATGACGTGTATAATTTCCGGTCATATATCCGGTGATATTGTCACATAAATAGCAAGTTCGGTTGGTGTAGTCGGCAACGAAAATAGTTCGTTGGTCAAGTCGCGGGACAATTTTGAAACTGCTTAGGTTTTTATTTGGTCATTCACCCTAATTAATAATAAGAAACTTACATCGCTTTTATAAAAGTAGTCTAGACCACGTTGCATACCGAAACCTTCTCCAAGGTGGATGACGACCAGTGGCGGAGCTTCATCAAATATTGTGGGAGGGCCATTAATGTAATCCTTGAATAATAAGAGGGCCAAAAGCTAAATTATATTTTTACACATAAAAAGCATAGAAAGTACACTACTAAAAAAATTTATAGGAGGGTCACCACCCTCTCTAGTCCTCAAGAAGCTCCGCCCTTGATGATGATAGTTTATTGATGTGTGCTTAAACACACATCATTTTGTCTCTGGAAAACTCACTAAAAAGGGCAAATAACTCATAAATATATAAAATTTTATTGCAAATACGCTTGTGGGTTGTTATTTTGTCTTACATGTACAATGGATTGAAAACGGAGCAAAAATGGAGATTTTCGGACTCGACTCGATCAAGTTTGCTCATTTTTGGAAGTCAAGACGAAATCCAAAAAAAGCCACGAGCACACCATTGGATAGAGCTCGAAAAAACGAATCCAACGGTTCTGACCTCGCTCAAAAACTCGACTCGATTCACATTTTATGGGCCAAACAATATTGTTAAATATTAATTAAATAAAACTCCGAAAATTACACTCTCCGCACCATATTTTTAAGTCAATTTGTCCACTTGTCACCCCTATTGGATAGAACACCTTATCCTATCCACTCTTATTTACTCTTCACCATATGCCACATGTAAGGATTCTCAATTGCGATGGAAACTCCTATCACTACTAAAATAGAGGTTATTTTATCCCCTCTTCACTTCATTCTTTAGTAATTTTTCTTTGATACTTTCTCTCACCAAAATTAGACTAGCTTATTCTAATAGATTAGGTAGCTTATTTTGTAAACTCTAGCTTATGTGATAAGCTTATTAATGAAGTGAATGTTTTTTTTAACGTCAAAGAGCATCTTGTTGCGAAAAGTCCACACATACCACCACATAATATAGAACACACCCTCCAACATCCTTTTGTTCTTGATAAGAAGACGAAGATTTTGTATCCATAGTTCCCAGTCAGAATAAGAATCAATATCCACGCGAGTAACATTCCACCAGCGAACAATCAGATCTACAAGATTACGTACTAAAGTGCAAGAGAAAAATAAGTGGTTAACCGTCTCCACACCCATATCACAAGTACCGCACTTAAGGAGTCAATGAGAATACCTCTACCCGATATATTGAACCTAGTAGGCAACGAATTATATTTTACCTTCCAAGTGTGCACATTAATCTTAATGGGCACCAAACGAACCCACCTAGTTTTTTGCGTAGCATCTGGAAGAGTTTTATCATCTATCAAACGTCTCACAGATGACACTGAGAACTCACCTGAACTTGAGAGACTCCAGGACCATCGATCTTCCATAGGAACTAACTGAATGTCTTTGACCAGGAACTAACATAGCTTATTTCGATAAGCATAAAACTAGATTAGTAATTTTTCGAATAAACTCTCTTTTAGATTTTTCGATCTAGCTTATCTAGTAGATTATTAGTTTTTGTACTCGAGTTTAGCTATACCCTAGCTTATTTCGAGTAGATCTAATCTTTTAGTTTATTTTCGGAAGTTGGTTAGCTTATAGCTTGTTCAATTAGCTTTTTTGTCTATTATTTAAGATCTAGTCCTTAAATATACCTAGTTTATTTTTCGAAGTGAACCTCTTAGTTGAAGGATTGGGTGGATTAAGATTTATTAATAATAGATCTAATGTTTTCATTTTCGATCTAGTTTTCTATATTAATAGCTTATAGTTTTAGTTTCATCTCTAGCTTATAATTGATATATTGTCCGTATTAACCTTGATTGTGTTTTAATTTTGATGGAACCATTCCTACATCTAAGGCGTGGAGCTTAAGGATCTTATAAGCTACCTTAATTTCTAAAGTTTAAAGCCTTTGTAGTTTTTATAAAGCTATTTAGTATATAAAGCTTACAACTTTATTAACTAATTAGTGGAGTAAAATCTAATAAAGAAGTAAACTTTAATGTTTTATTAATTTATAAGATCGGGTGGTTTAGTTCGTCTCCATTTCGTCAAACGGGTTTTATTTTCTTACCTTTTTTAATCCGTAGTAGTTTTAGTTTAATAATTAGTTTAGAAAAATATGTTTATGATAATGATTGTTGATTTGATTGATGCTAGCTTAGTAGGCATGATTAGTGAGTAGAATATTATATGCTTGTTAAGTGAGTGGTGACTAGAGAATTAAGTGTGAAATAAAGGTGATTGTTGATTAATAATTTTCGAATTATTTAGATTTCTTTTTGGTTATTTTTTACGGGCAAAAGCCGTTAGGATAATCAAACATTAATCAAGTAATTTGTAACAAAATAAAGGATTGTTTTCAAAATAAACCAACGTTGTGAGAAAATAGTTTTTAAACGGATACTAATCCATCAATTAAAACTCTCATTCACACTTAATGATCTTTTCGCCTCACTTGACAAGCATATCCTTTAGACGTATCTTTTACATCTTTTAGCTTAATATTCCTTAGTTTTAATCATTAGTATAGCTTTTAATTTTATAAAACCAACAAAAAATATACGATAATCAAGCATCCAATAAAAGACATCAACGTGAATTTTTATTCATTTCTCATCGTGGACACGACTCCGAAAGATTGAATTATTACTTGTCCTCAAGTAATTCTTTTATCTAACGGGAAATACTATATTATTACTCGACACGTTTACGACGTATCAGTCATAAATGATGCCGATAAACGATTAAAATGAGAGAAATTTGCGTGTAGCTTAGGTGGTTGGTGTTGGTTTATATGATGTGTGTGATCTTGAAGAACTAAAAAAAAGTTATGGTGTTGTGTGTGGTAGGTGGTAAAGTAGCATAACAAAAAATTTAAGATTGCTTTGGGCGGGAAATAAAAAATTGGGAAAGATGGGAAAACCCTACTAAAAAAACCCTCCCTTGCATTTTCATAACTACGGTTAGTAAATAAATGTGGTTGAGAAACTTATTGGGTAATAAGTATGTTGATGAACACCTTTAGGAGGGATGTTTCAAAACTTTTTCATTTTCATAAGGTATTAGATTTCAACTTTTTTGAAATTTTATGCTTTTGATGATGAGCCAAACATCATATTGTTAAAAGAGAAAGATTCATCGAGTTTGTATGGTTGTAGTTTCAAATATGTCAAAATATGTATCATAAACGATCCTTAAGAAGAAAAAAGAAATATTTTACGAGATAGTTTACTTTATAAATAAAGGAATGATGTGTTCAGTTATAATCATCTTTGTTTGTTATGATAGAAAGAAATGTAACCGATAATAAGAAAAAACAAATATAGCTTTGATAATAGATGTTTTGATGGGTAGTTAAAAAAGAGCTTCTATGTAATCATGATTTAATTCCAAGTTCAAAATGAAAAAAAGGCTCTAATGAATGAAAATGTTGGTATTTTATATGTAATAAGATTTGGCTATCCGCGCTTCGCTGCGGCGCGTTTGGTATAAAACGTTTTTTATTATGAAGGTTTAAGAATCATAGAATGTATTATGCGCGCTTTAAATAAAACTCACATCTTAGAAATCCGGATTTATGTTTAGGGGGGGTGTTAAGTTTTAAGTGTTTTGGACTAAAAGTGAAAATTTAAAAGTGAATCAGAAAAGTGAGTTAACTTTGAGGGGGACTTTATTAAAAACAAAATATTACTAAAGTGTTTTGGACTAAAAGTGAAAAGTGGCTTAACTTTGAGGGGGGTTTCGTTAAAAAGGTGTTTTGGACTAAAAGTGAAAAGTAACTTAGCTTTGAGGGGGGCTTTAATAAAAATGAAATATTAGTAAAATATTTTGGACTAAAAATAAAATTTGACTTAACTTTGAGGGGGGGGGGGGGGTTTGTTAAAAATAAGAAGTGATTATTATAATGAATTTTTTTATAATATACTTGTGTCGACTTGGTCCATAAATGTATAATAGAAGTAATGAGTCATTACATTCCATAATATTAAACATGTTTTTCTTATTGCGTCGCAATAATTTTTTTTCATTCTTAGTCTCGTTACGTTGTTTGCAACTTGTTTAGAATAAACAACTTTAAACATCTTAGTGAATTTTTTTTTGAATTTCCATTAGAGCATCTATTATGATGAACTTTTATAAAATTCTATTAATTTAACTTTCATGTCACCTCAATATTTTATAAACCATTTGAGTTAACGAACCTACTACTACTAGCGTATTAATATTTTAAAGCTTTGTAATAGATTCACATAACAGATACATGTAATCTCTTAAGATAATAAAGAGGTATAACATTTAGCACATTTTTATTTCACTTATATATCAAATGAAATCCCACTGTGTAGGAGTGTTGAGAAATCCGAGAAACCAACGAATTGAGCCGAACCGCTTAATCCGAAACCGACGGGTTTGGTTTTGATTTTTATTTTTAGATATATGCAGTTTACCGAACCAAACCGTGCATAATATACATAAAGGTTTTTTTGACAAAATATTCAAATAATTTGTACAAGTATTATTTTATTATTGCACTACTATTATTGTAAAACGACTCTTTTACTCATAATGTGGTCGTAATATATAAACATTGAGTAAATTTTTTTAATATATTATGCATGAACATTTGAATGTAATTATTGTAACGAAATAACTTTTATATAATTTTTATCTATCCAGTGACATTTAATTCTACTACAATGACATTTTACGTTCTATATCATGTTATCGTTTATACGGTCAAACTCAACTAAACATGTAAAATGGTTAACCGTGACTTAAACTGCGGGTAACTGCACGTCCGGTTACCCGCCTAATACGGTTCAGTTTCGGGTAGTAACATCAATTACACGCTCTGCGATGGATTGTTTAAATATTCCAAATAGAACCAGACCACTGAAATAAAATACAAACCCTTTCAAGTTTTTTGAACATACTCTTAGACTATCCACAATGGTCACACCCGCTCACCTTTTACCTCAGCGTCATCTCACGATTTACTTCCCCTCACTCCCTCTCACTTTTCACCCCAAATAGTCAAACCATCCTCACTTTTCACCCTAAAATATAAACCCTTTCACCTCAGCGCCATCAACTTTTATACAAACATAGTACACAAAATACCTCACACACACTCACAAACCAAATAATTAGTTTACTATTTTAAAAGTTCAGTTTCACTGTTAAAAACGCCTAAAACTAAAATCTAATCGCAACTTAAACAAAAATCCCAAATAATACAGATATCGCTTTAACAAAATCCGTCGATTTCATTCAGTATGAAGCTAAAATTTAACCTACATTTTAAGGTCAACGATACGCAAATAGTCGGTAACTTACACATAACAGAGATCTAAACAAATAAACATCAAATTTAACACAAATTGAATTATAGAATTAACTAACTAACTAACTAAATTAATTTTAACCTAACGCCTAATTTTTTTAACCTAAATATTTAAAAAAATTAGAAACCGCGCGCATTCAAATATAATTGTTTAACAAATCATTTTCACTCGATACACCTAAACTTAATAATACATATCAGATCAATCGCATTCATTCAAATAACAGTGATCTAAACATCAAATTTAGCACAAATAATCAATGATATATAATTATTGATTATTTGTGTTAAATTTGATGTTTAGATCACTATTTTTTTTGGAACGGCGATTTTATTAGAAACAAAAACTAGCAAGGAGCTAGATTACAAAACAATAATATAGGGGTTTAATTTTTAAAAAGATTTATATTTTTTTGATTATTTTTCTATGTTTTATGATTTTTTTAAAGTTTTTAATGAAAAAAAATGTTTAAAAATACTAAACTATCTATAAAAATTCTAGAAAAAATACAGAAAATAGCTTATACTAATTAGAACCTAGGAAAAATAAGCTTGAGATCACAGCTTATTGGATAAGCTACGGAATAAGCTAAAACAGCTTATAAGGCTTATAAGGGCTAAATGTGTATAAAGAATAAATGTTGTAAGAGTCTAATGAAAAAGACCCAAGGGCGCAGTGGTAGTGAGTGTGTGTTATAAGAGGGTTGAAAGTGTTGAGGTCGGGGGTTCGAGCCTTGCTCACCCCCGATTTCCACTTTCCCCTTCTTTTTTTTTGAAAACTTATAAAAGCAAAGTTATTAAGCACCTGAAAATAAGCATTTTTAATAAGAGCAACTCTTTATGAAAAGCCCTAAATAAGCTGTTAGACAGCTTATAATATGACAGAAACACTTAACTAATATTTTTTTTAGTTTTTCTTAAGCTAATAATCTAAAAGCTCAAATAAGCTAAATTAAGCTACTATTAAGCTAATACTAACCTAAAGAGCTAATTGAACAAGAATAAGCACACAGAATAAGCCATAAGCTAGTAAATCAAAATAAGCACTTATGAAAAACACTTAAAACCAAACAGACCTTTAGCTCACTTTGAGCTTAAAATTAAGCAACTAAACAAGAACTTTAATGAATGGAACTTATATATTCTTAGAGCTGAATTAAAAGGCTATCTGAAACTACTTTTGAAAATGATTTTGAAATCAAAGAGCTTATTGAGAAAAGCTTGAGAAAACAGACAGTAAGCTCAAAATGCTGACCTTTACTTTGAAAAAGACAGAATGCAGTGTTAAAAGCTTAAAAACAGATAATCTAATAAACTATTTATTAAAAACTAAATGCAAACTTTTAAACTATAATATATAAGCTACTCTATTGCTGAAAATGAAAACCTAACAACTATTTTAACCTACTTAAAAAGAAACTAGAAAATGACCTTAATCTGTTTTTCCCTATCTGATGCAAATGACTCAAAAGTGATTAAAACACAAAATCTTTAAATGCAGACTTCAATTCTTATTTCTACACTGATAAAACACCTAAGTAGACTTAGTTAGGGACTAGATTACTTAATTCTACTTTAGCTTAAAATAAAACTAATGAAGGACTTAATGTACACAGATTCAATTAACAACTAGAAAATTTATGAATATTTCACTAGGTCCTATAAAACTCACTAAACCTGCACTTTTAAACCCCTTTAAATGATTCAAAACCAAAACAAAGGAACAAAAGGGTTCAAGCAGTACTAACTCATGTTAGTACTGCTAGTCCCAAACACCCCTTTAAAATTCTTAGAATCCATTTAAGCTTATGCAATGCAATCCAAAGCTCAAATCTAAATAACCAGATAATAAACAACTTATAACAGACCTAAAAAGCTAGAAACCCTTAATCCAATAAGCTGAAATCAATAAGCCACTAGCTACACTACTATTTTTGGTTTTTTATTGATTTTTAAGGGACAAATTAAACAAAATTAAGATCTAAGCTATTTTAACTAAAAACATATTATCAAATAAGTCTAATAAGCATAATAACACATTAATAAGCACAAATAAGCAAACAATTAAAAAAAATAAGCTAAACTATTATAAGAAATTTAAGACAGGAAAGCTTAAATGAATACTTACTAGAACCTTAGCTAAACAAATGTTATTAATGGCTCAATTGAGCAATCTACAAGCTCTGGCTTATTGTAAATTAGCCAGTAAAAGTCCATATGAGCTCTTCCAAAGTAAGCTCATCTTCCAAAGTAAGCTCATCTTCCAAAAGCTTAAAAATCCAAATGACCAAGGTATTTAAGCTATTTTTAGGGTTATAGTAGATTAAATGACTGAATTGAGCTCAATTTGAGCTTAGAGACTCAAAGAGCTTGTATGAGCTTATTAGTAGCTTATGAAACAGTAGCATAAACATTTGAGAGAAATAAGAGTATATAAGTGAAAACAGTTTATGAGAACTATATTGTGATTTTATTAATGCTTAAAACTGATTACAATACTTAATAAACGGAAATTACAAGAGCTTAAAAAAAAATTACAATTTTTAACTAAAAAGTTACATAAGCTATTTTAAAAACTAAAGAAAAATTCAGAAAAAAGAACATGGCAATGTGAGGGTAAAGGAGTCCTTTTATAGCTGCCAGGAGAAGCTTCTAGGTGTAAAGTTTGTTACACGATCCCATCAATCCTGCATAAATCCTGTCCTTTCATTCCTTCAATCATTGGATGTCGATTGTGAGCCCTTGGATTAGATTTTGATCACACGGATTGCCAACGTGGCAATCCGTGTGTCAGAGGCCTTTGTGCTTCTTTTAGGCATGATTTAGTGTAAAAACCCCATTCCTTGTGTGCTTTCTTCAATCCACGCGTGTCATTCCCTTTGGGTATTGGCCAATCACAAAGCTTGGTGACGTATAACTCTGCCAAGGTGTACCTTATCACTTGAATTGCTATGCCACGTAGCCAATTTGAATTACCCCTTTGTTTTGACTCGAGGTTAAACGGAGACGATGGGTGAATAGTAGAAACTACTTTTCCCGCGTAACTTTCTTTTTATAAAAAGGGTTTTTGACTTTCTTTGACTTTTTACCCGGGTTTATAACTTCGGGCTTATAAGGGTTTTGGGCTTGGCAAGGATTTGGGCTCGGGCTTTGGATTTGTTATAAGGAAGTTAACGGGTGTTAACTCTTATAATTATAAGAGTTAACACCGTTAGGGTTTAGGGATTATTTTTGTAATTTGGTTAACTTTGAGGGGATTGATTTGGGAATTTTGATTTTGTCTTTTTGTGTTGGACCGTGTTTGAATGAAGGTTGACTTGATGTTGAGTGGGGGGGGGGGGGGGGGGGGGGGGGGGGTCCACTGTTGACTTTTGATAGCATTCTCCGGTTTTGTGTGTTCTTCCGTTCCCATGTCCGTGTTTGTCCGGTTTTGACCGTTTTCTTAAGATTTTTGCAATATCTGTACCTACACAATCACAAAGACAAAACAAGCAATATTCAAGCATTTAAAGCACAATTTTGTCTTTTTAGGACCATTTTTGACATAAAACGGATATGTGTTTTCACACATATCAATTAACAACCATTAAATGTGTATCCCATGTCTATCTTAATCCCTGTATCACCCTTTAAAAACCATATTACCCTTGTTTCCTTTAAGAATTATTTAGACCTTAATTCTGACTGGTGTATATTTGTGTACTTTTCAAACTTATGATAGAATACATGCTATGACTATGCAATTGAGCGATCACCCCAAAAATGAAACACTTAAACTAGTGGAGAGCTGAGTACTTTTTTATCCCCTTTTTAGGAGGTGTTCGGCTTTGATGTTTTCTAGCATAAGCGTTTTATAAATTCATTTCATGAAGTTATTCTCGAGAAATCTTTTTATGAAATATTTTAACAGGTTCTACTTGAGGGCAAGCAGAAGTCAAGTGGGGGGATATTTGATAATATTAAATATTTAATACTTTTTGGTGGCAAAATACCCCCTATATTACCTGCATTGTTCTTAATACTCGGAAAACGGGGTTATTTCTATCATTTTGTAGTTTTCAGGTGTAATGCAGGAATGTGACAAGAACATAAACATGGAAAAAAA
This sequence comes from Tanacetum coccineum, assembly GCA_026074375.1. Lineage (NCBI taxonomy): Eukaryota > Viridiplantae > Streptophyta > Magnoliopsida > Asterales > Asteraceae > Tanacetum > Tanacetum coccineum. The sequence continues at coordinate 12,521 of BQNB010150320.1, forward strand.
AGGATTAATTGTAAATTTGAAGGAAGTTACGGCGTAACCCTTAAAACATGGTTTACACCGTATAACAATATATTAAGGCAAGTACGAAGATTCAAGGACCACGTATAGGTAAACATTATATTTGTTACGCCGTAACCATGTGATGGAAGGAAAATCTTGCCAAAGGTAGTGTTATGGTGTAATACCAATATCTTTTACGAGTAATCATTAAAGATCCACATATATGGATTGAAAGATCACGAAATTATGGAGGATATTATTTGATGGTTACGGCGTTAACCCTTTTGTGGTTATCCGTATATCAATAGAAGTCAAAATTTGTATTTACTACAAGTTTGCTGAAAGGGTTTATGGTGTAACCCTAAAAACTGGTTACGGTTGGTTGTAAAACAATTGGTTACGGGCGTAACAAAAAATGAGTTAATACTAAGTCACAATATATTAACGCCATAAAGTCCATTTTCGCTATATTTTGAACTGTCGACATCAGCAAGGTTACGACGTTAACCACAATTTAAGTTTACGTCGTAACACACTCAGAAGCCTATAAATAGGGGCCGAATTCAGCCTTAAAAATGATCCTTCTCCCTCCCATCTGAGGAGACGACTAGGACATCTCCTCAAGTCGTTTATCACTTCCTCCATAGCCAATTGGAGAGGCGGCCAAGGCTTCTAACTTTTGAAGAATTCCACCTAGAGTCCAAGGGAGATCACTTACTGTTCTTTCAATACGAATACTGTAAGAATTATAAGTTTTCAATACATGATTTCTTCTATCTCTTACTGTGTTTCCGTTACCATGAGCGGCTAAGCACTTAAAGTTCTGGCCTAGTTATGTAATTACTGTTGTTATGATTGTTTCCTGTTAGATTATGGTTTTATTAGATATTCCTTGACTATCATGTAACCCTGGGTTTTGGTAGTACGGGTGATTTGGACCTAGCTTGCCCTATAATTAGATTATCTTGTCAATATGGGATCCAATGGGTACTAAGGAGGATCATAACTCCTTACCTGGTGTAGGAACTGACCGGTCACCGCACTTATCACTCAATACTTAAAAAGCACAGGAACTCTTTAAAAGAGGGTTAATAATCTTTATAGATTATTAGATATGTTTTAGGAATAGTTGGGATTAATCACTACAACCTGGATAACCTACCTCCTAGATGATTCGGGACTGATTCGGAATCGCAGGGAGTATAGGATAGACTATATATGCACATTCAAGTCTATCGACCTTAGAAACCACTAATGAAACCATAGTTTAACATTGCACAGGAATGCGTTCTCATAACAATAGTAATGAAGTAACTAGGCTAGCATGTTTTCTCTCTTGATATCTCTAAATCCTTTACTTTCCAGTTATTTAATTTATTGTTATTTTTAATTCCTTTCAATTCAAATCAAAAACCATTTTTAAAACGTGACATTTCAAATTAAAACTAATTACAACTTAGCTCTTGGGACGACCTCGGATTTACCATTCTATACTACCCACGATCGGGTTCTCTGCCCGTTAGTGCGTTGTTAGGTAGATCGAGTTTTATAAATTTAAAACTTGGTAAAATATATTTTAAAATAAAATACGCATCAAGTTTTCGGCGCCGTTGCCGGGGAGCTAAAAATTAGTAATAATTTGATATTCTGTATATATTTCTTTTTGTAAATATATTCTGCTAGTTTTTCTTGTAAGTTTTCAAATATAGAGAATGAGGTAGACATCAGCGCGCTCACCATGGAACAGTACATAGCTTTGATTCCAGATGATATTAAACCAGGCATAGTGAACCCCAAGATTGGCGATGACGTCGAATTTGAGATAAATGTAAATTTTATGAGGGAATTAAGACGCAAATTTTTCGCAAGCACTGATGGTGAAGACGCTTACGAACATGTGCGTACGGTATTAGAGATTATGGATCTTTTCCACTTCCCTGGCGTCACTCACAATGCCATTATGCATAGGGTTTTTCCAATTACACTCAAGGGACGAGCCTTGAGATGGAAAGACAGGCTTCCAGCAAGGTCAATCACTACATGGGATCTCCTTAGAAAAGAATTTATTTAGAGATATTGTCACCCTTTCATAACTGCCAAGAAATTAGAAGAAATCCATAATTTCAAGCAAGAAAGGGACGAAACATTGTATTATGCTTGGGAAAGATACAATGATCTTCTTTACCAATGTCCGCTGCACGATCTGAACTGTCAACAGAAGGTTCATATCTTCTATACTGGATTAGACATCTCCACTCGCAAAATTCTCGACTCTAATGGGTTCATTCCTCAGATGACACCAACACAAGCCCTAGAATCAATACAAGTTATGGCAGACCATTCGCATAACTTGTATGATGAAACAACCAATAGGGAAAGAATCAATGATGTCCTCGACAACGTTGATTCCATTCACAAAAGTTTTAAAGGGGAACATCTAACCAAGGAGTACCCTCTCAGAAAAGAGGACGAGGCAATCAAGCATAGCAAATATATGGAATCCTTGGACGAAACCATCATCAAATTTTGCGAAGACACAATTAAAAGCAGACCACAGATAATGAAAGGATGAGGAAGATCCTTGAAAACACGGAATCAAACATAAGGGCACTTAAAACTAGAACAAAGAACCTACAGGAAAAAGCTTATCAATTAACCCATAAAGTCCTCACTAATATAGGAGAAAAAGTCAAGGCAATAACGACAATGGGTAAGGAAAACATGAAGGAGCCGGTTCCTCGTGACTTATCACCTACGCCGTTTCTAGGACATTTGAAGGAATAATCGGGTAGCCCTTACAGAACTTGCGAAACTGTTCGCATGATTGGAGATCCTGAAGAAATTCATAATGAGAAAGCTCTGGAAGATGGAGGGGACATGGATGTCGGTTGGGACATTACAAGCAAGAATGTAGAAAGGCTTAGGCAATTTCTAACACCTACCATACACACTTTACCCAACCTTGAACCAGTAGTGCAACCATATATACCACTGGGACCAATCCATGATAAGGATAAAATTACAAGGGAAGAGGAACATGATTATGATATTCCTCTAAATGATAGCATAATGCAAACGGTTCATATCACACCTCTTGACGACGATTATGTAGCACCGACTACAAATCCTATGTCTAACAAGCAATTAAACAAATTTGAGGAGGAATTTTCTAATATTACAAAAGTTACCGAAAAGGAATATGATAACCCTGTTATAAAGACATATGATTGTGAGACCTTCATTCGGAAATTACTACACAAAGTGAGCCAATCATCAAGGGAAATAAAATCTCAGCAGTAGTATGGTTCTAGTTTGTCATTCCCTTACCCAGTAGCAAATCATGGTGTCCATTGCTACTCTCACTCGCATTTAATCTCAAGTGAAGGAAGGAACACCTTATTACTTGGAAAATAAGGGTGGATTCAAACTCGTGACTCAAACAAAAACAAGCTCTTTATGGGAGGCACCCTATGACTATCCTTCATTTTGCATATTAGTTGGTTTGTATGTTTTCAACTTTGTTTTGTAGGA
>BQNB010150321.1:1446-16051 GCA_026074375.1 Tanacetum coccineum
CAAAAGCCATTTTGTCATTTTAAAACCTTTGAAAAAAAACCAAAATCACAGTGTAGTCAGCTTTTTCATTTGTCTTTTTCACGGTTTATATGTATTTCAAAATGCTTTTTCTTTGCTGATTCTTGAAGCTTATAGGACAAGCTTGACCTGCATATAAGTCATTAAGCCATAAGGACAGCTTATGGCTTTTAAAAATTAGCTTAAAAGTAGCCATTGGCTCTTTAAACTGTTTTCTTTAGTAATCTGTTTTAATCTTTTTAAGTGTTTTCCAGCTTATTTTCTTTGCTTGTTTAGTTCCTTAGTGCTTATTAGGGTTAGGTTATCATCTATTTTAGCTTATTTACCTTTATTGTGTGCTTGTTAGTTCTAAAAAAGCCAAGTATGTCAACTTATTTGTGTTTATTCCTATTTAATCACTTAGTAAAAAAACCAAGTATGTCAACTTATTTTTGTTTATTCCTAGCTCATTTTTAAGTTTTGTAAAAAGTTGATTTGTTAAAGTTTTTTGTTTTTGCTTATTTTATAAGTTTTAAAAAAAATGTTTTGTAAAAAGGAAAGGTCACAGGGTCGAACCTGTGACCTCCCCCTTTCATACCAAGCACCTTAACACACCACACACTCACCACTTGCCTTGGGGTCTTTTTCATTTTTAGGTTGTATTATTTAATATATAATCCTTTATTAGCAGTTTAGCTTATCAGCCCTTTTAAGCTTAATAACAGCTTATTCCAATAAGTTGTGTGAACCTTTTTATTTTTCTTAAGTTCTAAATTATTCAAAACACTTTTCCTATTTTTTTCAGATTTTTCCAAATTAGTTTAGTATTTTTAATTAATTTTTTAGATTAAAACTGTTTTTAATTCATAATAAATTAAATAAAAGTCAAAAAAATATAATTCTTTTTTAGAAAATTTTCTTTTATCATTTAGGACTGTGAAAAAATAAATTTTTATTTTTAGGGTTAAAATTTGGAGATTTAGGTTTTTAAAGCACGGGTTTAGGATCCCGTTACTGTTTTTAGGTTAAATCTTTAATTGCTTTCGTTTTAGGCTTGCTTTTACTTGTTTTTGCATGTTATTTGTAGAATTAGAATAAAAAAAATCATTGAATCATTCAAACACGCGATCACGAACTTAACCATGATTTTCAATTCACGCCTCGTCGGGAAACGACCCGAGAAGGTTTTTTTTGGGATTTTGCTTTGGTTAAAAGTAATTTTCCTTTTAAAAGCCTCACGAAATACTTACTCTCTCCTTTTATTTGATGTTTAGTTATATATATATATATATATATATATATATATATATATATTACCTACATATTATATATATCTAAAGAAATCGAATCAATTTTTGGCGCCGCTGCCGGGGAGGTGTGTTGCGATTATAGTGTTTCGTTCAAAGATTAGTGTTTGAAGACCCTTCCCCGTGATGTTATCGCTTTCATTTGTGAATATTTTCAAGTAATCAAAAATACCAAAAAAATTGAAAAGCAACAAAATCAACCGTTGTGTCACTTGTGATTTCGGCTCACCTTTAGATTACAAACTATAAGAGAGGTATAATGAGGGTTGATCCGACGAACTTCGACCCGAAAGGAGAAGGTTTTTAAAATGCTTACCCGCTCCTCCGCTTCTTTGTGCGTCACTTGTTCGATTATCGTTTACCAATAATATTTTTCTTTCTTATGTATTTTGCTATAAATAATCTTCTCTGTCCTCTTATTCGTTTAATTCTTATCTTCTTTACCCTCTTATTTAATTCTAATGTCGTCATACAACTGACGTGGTTGTTTCAAGTGTGGAGGTCCGTTTGGTGGTCTATATTGTCGACAATGTACTTGTGAGCGGCGTAGAAGAAATTATACGAATGAAGTTTGTGCTTTATGTTGTTATGAATTTGAAAAATCATTCGTTAATGATTCAAATACAAATTCTTTCATTGATTCTCCAAATATTTTCAACCCACCTCCACAACGCCAGACGTATTCTTGTGAGTTTTATGGAAACAATGCTCATTATGGTTATGAATTGGCCCATCAGTTCCCGTTTTATCTTTAATCCGGAACCCGTGTTACAATTAAGTCTTTGATAATATTTTTTACACATAACTTCTCAATGTCTTCCACAATATCTTTGTTGCACCCGTTTTGGGGGTCCTCATAAGACTTCTCAATGTGATCAATTGATCTTTGATGAGCCTTGTTGTGAAAACTGCGAGGGACCTCATATGAGTTTTCAGTGTCAAACCAAATGAACAAAATTTTACGAACATAATCTTTGTTATAAATTATAGTTACTTCCGGTTTTGACCAATTCCACCCCGCAGTTCCCGTAATTCATCACCTCATCTAGAATTGAGTATCCAAGAATATGGAAGGATCTGAAGCTAGCAGTATTTAGATGAAATGAAATGTTTATTTTTTACTAAGGATTATCATATTGAGAAGATTGATATGAGGATTAAGAGTAATGAAGCGTAGGAAAACTTCAAGGGAATGTGTATTTGAAATTAATAAAAAGAGAAACCTTCAGCTACTTAGAGTAGGTGGCATAATCTTAGTACTTATCCTTCACAACATTTCAATCCTTTTTACTATGATGATGATGATGATGATGATTGATGAGGAGTATACTATTGCAATCACACCCGTCTTACCAACCGAGGAGCCCGATAACTCTCTAAGTATGGGGGACGAGAATCTTAGCACTATTCCAGAAACGGAATCGGATGGATTAATAAAGTCTAGTGTTGAGAACTTTTTTCCCTATACCAAGTGAGTCCAAAGATTCTTCTGATATCAAAAGTGAGTGTGATGTGCCCATTTGTGATAATTTTACAACTTTCTCTAATCCTTTCTTTGATGCTGACGATGATTTTTCCTCTAGTGACGACGAGTCATTTTCTGATGAGGACGTTCCGAAGGAAATTTATTCGAACCCTCTTTTTGATAAAGAAATCATTTCTACTAAGATAGATCCGCATCACTTTAATGCCGAGTATGATCTTATAGAATTTATGCTTAATCAAGATACTTCGATTATTTCTTCTCCTAAGATCGATTCTCTTCTCGAGGAGTTCTTCGGTGAACTCGCTCATATTGATTTAATTCCACTGGGAATTAATGAAGCCGACTTTGATACCTAGACAGAATAAATTCATTATTGTTGAGAAATTATTGTATGAAAATTCATCTCCTCGACCTCCGGAAGAATTCAATTCTGAAAATTCTGGTGCTATAATCGAATCTTTCTCTCTATCTCCTATCCTCGTTGAGGACAGTGACTCTCTTATGGAGGAGATCGATTTATTTCTTACTCCGGATGACTCGATGCCACCGGGAATTGAGAATGATAACTATGACTCTGAAGGGGATATCTTTTTCCTTGAAGAATTTCTTAGCAATGATTCCCTTTCACTTCCTGAAAATGAGTCATTTCATTTTGATGTTCCATCATCCCCTCGTCCTCCTACAAAACCACCGGATGATGATGAAATTGAGCCTGATACGAGACTTTTGACTGCCAAAGTGGTGGGTGATATTTCTAAACATTATGTTCTTATGCCTAGACTTTTAACCACCCAACCCACCCTTTGTCCAGTAATTGACACTTTGCTTCCATTTTCATCCAAAAATGAGGACAAAGTTCATCTCTTATCTCTCGATGGCTTTGAAAATACTTTCCCACTTTTCTTCTGAAAGCCCGATGATGACTCATGGAGGGGACAATCCTATCTTGGATGTTCCATATCTCCATTTCTACCCCCCTTGACCAACTCAAGTATGGGGGATCGAGTCAGGCTCAAGACTCGGTTAACAAAAATAAGCGCTTCGTGGGTGGCAACCCATGCTTATCCTAATATAATTATATAGTAGTAATGAATAAGTGTGTTGTGAGGAGGCTCGCCTCTTCCTTTCTCGTGTTTTTGTGGTTTTTTGTTGTATGTCCAGGATTGCCCGGATTTTGAAGCCTCTCGTGCTCATGGTTTTGTCCTTATGTCACTCGACTTTATTCCTTAGCATGATTATGGGAATCAATTTCCAATTTACTCGACTTAACGTTTATCTTTAAGCATACTTTATAAGGCTTTAGATTTTACGCTAGAGACCCTTCTTAAATAACATGAGGATAAATGTTTAATTTAGTATGGGGGGGATCTATCGATTTGATTGTGCCTGCAGCCGTTGTTTTTACGTAATCCTGTTTTTACCACCAAAATACCAAAAAAATGAAAAAATTTACAAATTTTTCAAAAATAAATAAGTGTTTTATCACAAATGTTTGTCTTTTCTCGCTGGTAGAACAAGAATAAATTTGGACTACGATCGAGCTTTATTGAGCTCTTAGCATTTATCCCTTAAACCCGTCATAAACTTGAACTAAGCATTCGCGGATTCTTTGTATTAAAGATCTTTAAATTTGTGGATGATACGAGAAATGATTGAGTTATTTATGAGTAAGATGCTCAAACAAGGATTAGTTGGAATGCTAAGTGTCTTAAGTGTTGTTTGTGGATTTTCTCTTCCCCTAGGTTCTAAGCCGGACTAATAATGCGTGCCTCTTCGAAAATTTAAACTTTATATCAATGATTTTTGAAGTATGGCTCGATATTATAATTTTAGTCGTAGCTTCAATAATTTATTCTAATATTTTTATAAAAAGAAATTTTCTCTAATATCTTGGTAATATAAAAGTGTTAAAAATAAATAAGAAAATCGAGGTAATAATAAAAACAAAAACTATCGCGGCTAATAAAAGTTTACTGCATCTTGCCGGCTCACAACCGATGTTGCAGTCTTCTAAATAAGGCACATAGTAATTATCCGAGACATCGATCAAATGTTTGCTGCATTTGCGGCTCACAAACTGATGTTGCATAACCCAAAAAAGTTCTAATGGTCAAGGATTTCCTTAGGTTTAAAGGATGTATATAAATTATATTAAGTGTAATATATTTGGATTTATAAAATATAGGGAAATTTCATTTTTCTTAAATTTAAATATGCTTTTGAACTAAGACTATTTTGTTTTAAGTTGTGATTTTATGTATAAACGGGAAATCCAAGGGTTTCGACCGAAGGTCCGTGAGTCCCGATACTAGTCTCTGTGGGGTGTCAAAAGCCTGGTCACTTAGCCGCAAGGTTGGGATGTGCCGAGACGAAAGTCGCTACATGGGAGGATATCGCACTTCATATCATTACTTTTGGGTGGAACTATGAAGCACAAAATTTTGCAAAACGTTTGATCTATGGTTGAAATTCAAAATAAGCACATTCACCTAAGATATAATAATTGTCGGGAGCGAAAAGTTTCACAAGGTACAAGTATGAGTAGTGTTAGCATCTTAGCTTGTATGTAACAGTGATTTCGTTTTTAAGCTTAGTTTGGGACGGGTGAAAAGTCAGGGAACGATGAATTTTTCTTTTTTGGGGAATTTAAGGATTAAGTGCTTCTTGTTTCTGTGACCACTAAAAACTTATAAAAATAACGAAGTCCAAACCATGTCTCGTTAGTTGCTTAAAAGGAAAAAAAGGAAAAATAACAGACAATACGTATAACTAATAAGTGTAGGATTTATCTAAAATGGTACAAACACGGGGCTTTTCAAAGCTAATGGATTCTTTAACCCCAATTGATGATACACTTGGTATTTTTTGCAGGTAATAGTCGAGGGGGATTGAGAGTGTTGGTCTTCTAAAGTGTTTATTATAGCATTGCGTAAGGACACGACAATTCGTTTGTATGGGGGAATTTTGGTATATGCGTAATTAACATACCTATATATATACAATATGACCAATAATGAAAAAAAAACGGACATAACAATGCCAAATATAAGTTTGTTTTGTAATTATTTACTGTGTAGGTATCAGTTTTTCACTAAAGGACAAAAACGCCATAAGCCAAAATGGTCAAAACAGCACGAGAATGGATAGAGCGTGAGAAGTCAAAACCAAAGCGCGAAAAGTCAAAGTCAAAGTCAACAAGTCAAGGACGAAGCCGAAACCGAAGAAATCTTATCGGGCCAACCCGTACCCAGGTTAGTGGGTCGGGTCAGCCCAAAAGTGTTTATCTACTCATTATAAAGCCCAAAACTCATTATAAATATATATGGCCCAAACTTAAATAATTAAGCCCAAACCAAAATAGCCCATTAACCCTTAACGACCACCCCTTTTTAACCTTTCACAGTTAGTCCTTAGGGACTAACATTGCTAGTCCTTAAGGATTAACAAAACTAGTCCCTACAACCTTTAACCCTATTACATCCCTAGTCCTTCCCCTAACTCCCATCAAAATTAAAAACTAACAGTACACACAAATCCGTGCTGACAAAACCCCACACTATTCCCACCATCCCTGTCCACTCTCAACCTCGTCCCATGACAAATCACAAAAAAAACCCCAACATTCACAAAAAACTCTAAAACCACGCTGGCAATCCCATATGATGCCATTGGCTAAGAAGCACATCATGGACAATGAAGGGGCTGTGATTTTAACTTGCGTGAAACAAATATAAATTGATGGCTAGGGATGAAGACTTTGATGCTCCCACTCAAGAAAATACAACAAGCACAAATATGCCAGCTTATTCGGCTATAATAGGCTTATTTTCCTTGTATAACTCAGGTAATTTTGGTGCTAGTGTAATCTAGTTTTAGTAACTTAAATTTACAGCTTATTTATAGCTTATTGTACTTTTTAAAAGCCTTATACTCTTTTTAAGTTAATGAAAATTTAAGTTTTTAGGTTGATTGCAATAGGTATTTTTTAATTTGTTATGCATTCAAGCTTATTTTTGTTCACAAGTCATTTCTATAAGCTCTTGTAAGCTTATAGAACCTGTTATACTCATATAAGCTTATCCAATAGCTTTTGTGAGTTTTTACTATTTCATTAAGCAAAATTCTTATTTTGAATTTTTTGGATGATAAGCTAGTAATGGAAGAGCTTATGGGTTTGGCTACAACTTATAGACAATAAGCCGTAGTCTTAGAGCTTTAGGATCATTCAAATTAATGCTGATAATCTCTCATCCTTCTACAACTACTTTAAAATCATTTTTAGCTTATTCCTTTGTGCTTATTATTATCTGCTTTTTTCGGCTTATTTACTGTTGCTTAAGGCTTATTTCTGTTTAGTTATGCTAGCTAGTGCTTATCATGTGTAGTTTATGGCTTTAGATATCATTTGTTTAAGTTTTCTCATAATCTATCTTATTTAGCTCTTAGACTGCTTATTCTTGTTGCTTATATCAAGGTGCTTATTTTGGAAGTATGATTTTCGCTGTTTTGCTTATCTATACCTTAGTCATAATCTGGTCTTTCAAAATTTAAGCTTAAATATGTGTTTTATAAGTTTAAAATGCAAATTCATGTTTTTAAGGGGTGTTTGGTGTTAACTGTTATTAACTATATGTTAATATGTTGGTGCAATTTTTGTTTTCAAAACCAATGTTTGGATGAAATCATTGAGGTATTAGGATATGTTTTTTAATGGTTTTTAAAGTTTAAAGTTCATGTTTAATGTTTAAGCTAGTGATAGTTTAAGTCTGTAGTGTATTTGTTTGCTAGAACTGCTTATTTTGATCATTGGCTTTAGATTGATATAAGTTCATATGTTCATGTTCATTTTGAGTGCTATGATGCATTAGGATTAAGTTTTGTGTTCCTGTATTTGTTGTCTATGATTTAGCCTAAATCTGTCATTCATTTTCTTGTGTCTTAGTCTTTAAAAAGCTTGTTTATTTTAATCTGAAATTTGAAGTAGTGTAATCTGTTTTTAAGGTTTAACATTGATGTTTTTACTGTTTCAGTGTAAGTTGTTCTTAAAATCTGAGCTTATATGAAGTTTTGAGCTTATTTGTTTGGTTAAATTTAAGTCTGCATAGGGTAGCATTTGTCTTAAACTTTAAAACCAATTTTTTTGCTTTTCTGTGTTTGCAGCCATGTTTAAGTGTTTTTTCTAGCTTATTTAGTTAACCAAATTGCTTATTTCTTGTTTTTTCTCATTCTCAGTAGCTTAAACTTAAGTTATTTTCACTTTTCAAACATTAGCTTTTACATTAAGTCCTTTAAAATCTGTTTAGAAAGTAGCTTCAACCTGTTGAGCTTATTTAAAGTTTGACCATTGTAATTGCTTAATTTAAATTATGAGCTTATTTGTTTTTTCCCTTGTGCTTATTATGGTCTGCATTTGCTTATGGACATGTTTAAGTTAGTCTGAAGCTTGTTTGTTTAAATTGAAGCTTATTTGAGCTTATTTAAAAGTTTTATGTTTTGAATATAAAGTGTTAAGTCTTTGTGATTCTGCTTATTTGCATCTGCTTTTCTAGCTTTATTTGTTGCTTTTCTGAAAATCTTGTTTTATTAAAAGTGCTTATTTACATCTTAAGTTTTAGTGTGCAAAAAAGGTTTTAGCAAATAAAAAAAACTTAGGAATTAAGGAAGTCAAGGGTGAGCTAGGATCGAACCCCTGACCTCGACCCAACCTCAACCAAGCTTTAACACACCACACACTCACCAACTGCCCTGGGGACTTTTTCGTTTAGTGTTTGTGTTATTAAATACCTATAGTGTTTTTACAGTTTTAGCTTATAAGCTGTTTGGGCTTATTTAACTGCTTATCTGAAATGCTTTTTGTCAGATCTTATTTTTCCTAGATTAGTTATAGTTTTATATACTTTATGTAATTTTTCCAACATTTATAAATTTGTTTACTATTTTTTATATTTAATTTAGATTAAATCTGTTTTTAATTCATAATAAATAAAATAAAAGTCAAAAAAATACAATTCTTTTTTCTAAAATTATTTTTAGTCAATTAGGATTTATAAAAATTAAATTTGAGGTTGTAGGGTTAAAATTTGAATTATTTGCTTATATGTCGCATTTTCTATAATTCGTAGCGTTTTTCTTGCTTTATCTTAAATGCTTTAATTGTTTACTTGTTTTTACTTGCTTTTACGTGTTTTTACGTTTTCATTATTAGAATAGAATCCAAATCAAAATATTGAATCATTCAAACACGCGATCACGAACTTAATCACGATTCTCAATTCACGCCTCGTCGGAAAACGACCCGGGAAGGTTTTTGGATTTTACTTTGGTCAAAAGTAATTTTCCTTCTTTAAAACCTTACGGAATACTTACTCTCTCTTCTTAATTGATATTTAGTTATATATATATTGATATTATATTTATGTATAGCTAAATAAAATCAATATACACTAAAACGTCATTATCAAAATTCACCTTCATTCATAATGGCTAATATTGAATTTTAATGACTATGGAGTTTTTGTACGATGTTATTAATTTAGGATTAAAGTAGACTTTCACGGGGAGTGTACTTATTTCGTCTTCGATTCTTTCTTTCTCCACAACGAAGATGACTTGTATTAGTGACGAAGACTTGGATATCTAGTTGCTTTTGTGATTCTTTCTACCTATACCCACAAAGTAGCTATCACTTTAAGGAGTTACATTGTAGTCCTCAGTGTCTCACGTAGTTGAGGAGATTTTAAGTGGTGATGTATTTTTTGTATACTTTTGGGTGAGTAAATGGTACACAGAGATTTGCCTCTGCACCGTTCCTTCGTCACACGGATAGTACAAGATCAAGTCACAAGTGAAGGACTATGGTTCAATCAGTGGCCATCAGTATTAGCCGACAGAATAGATAAGTGGATTTAGATCGGGTTGAGCAAAAGAGATTTGTAAAGAGAGTACCGACATCTTCTCACAGACTATTGCTTATGCAATCACGGGTTATGAAGCTAAGTAACCAATTCCAGTTGGCATATGATGTACCAGCACGTGTAGGATGATTCTCAATTAGTCATCATCCTGACAGCGTGAAATTGTTACATCCGGTACTTTAGTTGATTTTTTTATGTCTTACAGTTTGATGTTAAATTTCGACTTACGCAGCGGATAAATTGTTTCACCTACTTTTTTTTCCTTTCTTTTTTCCCTTTTTTTTTTCTAATCTTTTTTTCTTTTTACTTTTTCTTTTTTTGTTTTTTTTTTCTTCTTTAGGGGACTTCTGTTGACTTTGGTGAAAACAATTTGTTGGGATTAAAAAAGCCTTCTTAATGATGCTAGTATTACTACTGCTCATTTCAAGAGTTAATTGTTGCTCACATTGTGTTAGTAATGCTCAAGGAGTCTTCAAGAAAAATGCTAAGTGTTTACTACTGATAGTACACAGTTAGTACTGCTAGTATAAAGTTACTACTGCTAGTGTGATACAGAGACTTAGAAGAAAAACTGCTAAGTAGTTACTACTGCTAGTACAAAAGTTACTACTGTTAGTACAAAGTTAATGCTGCTGAAGGAGTTAATGCTGCTAGTGAAGAAGTTAGTACTGCTGAGTTAGTTAGTACTGCTTATGTGATTTATATGATTTATTTGTGTAAAAGATATGTATACTATTATTTGTTTAAATGGATGTTATATTTTTGGAAAGTATTGTAAGGTTTAGGACTCCTTGGTGTATAAAAGGAGGTTCTAGGGCATAGAGTTTGATACGAGTCATTCATAGAATTATCATAGCTTCAAGGTCTTTGTAACCCTAATACTTTGAGAGTATTCGTATTATTAATAATATTGGAGCTTTTGTTTGTTGAATTATATGTTCATTGAATGACTATTTCATTGATAGTTCTTCTTAATATTAAAGATTAGATTCCACATAATCTTTAATACATTAACAAAAAGTTTCTTACTATAGTTATATTAGTTTTATCTATATAACTACTCATTACAAGCTTAAGGAATTCAATCTATTGAAGTGGACCAAACAAGTGGTATCAGAGCTGTTGATTTGAGAAAACTTTGCTAGAAATATGATTAAGATTCTGCAACATGGTAGGCTGGCATCTATAAGTTTCCTTGCTCTAAACGGGTGGTTTGAGATTTTAAGGATAAGGATTTGAACAATTCATCAGATGATTGGACTATGCACCTATGGGAAGTTCCATAGAGAATTGTGCAACCTTACCAAAAACAGCAGTTGTGAAAGGTGTTAAAAAAGTGATGCCTATTACATCTGTTGAAGATAAGGCTCAAAGAAGATTAGAAGTGAAGGCTAGAAGTACTTTAATGATGGGCATTCCCAATGAACATCAGTTAATGTTTAACTCTATAAAGGATGCTAAGCTATTGTTAGAAGCTGTTGAAAAGAGATTTGGTGGGAATGCAGCTACTAAGAAGACTCAAAAAAATCTCTTAAAGCAACAATATGAAAACTTCACTGCTCTAAGCTCAGAGATGCTTGATCAAACCTTTGATAGACTTCAAAAGCATGTGAGTCAATTGGAGCTTTTGGATGAAAAGCTTTCACAAGAAGATGTTAATCAAAAGTTATTAAGAAGCTTGTCACCTGAGTGGTACACACATGCTGTTGTGTGGAGGAATAAAGCTGAGTTAGAAACAATGAGCATGGATGATCTCTATAACAACCTCAAGGTGCATGAACCAGAAGTCAAAGGGATGTCTAGCTCAAGTTCAAGCACATTGAACATGGCTTTTGTGTCCTCTTCAAATAACAACACTAGCAGCTCTAATGAAGCAGTTAATGCTGCTCATGGAGTTACTACTGCTGGCACTCAAGTTAATACTGCTTACTTTACAAATATTGATAACTTGAGTGATGCTGTTATTTGTTCATTCTTTCTAGTCAACCAAATAGTTCTCAACTTGCACATGAGGACTTGCAACAAATCCATCTTGATGACATAGAAGAGATAGATTTAAGATGGCAAATGGCCATGTTAACTATGAGGGCTATAAGGTTTTTAAAGAATACAGGAAGGAAGCTTACTGTTAATGGCAATGAGACTATTAGTTTTGATAAGTCCAAAGTGGAGTGCTACAACTACCACAAGAGGGGACATTTTGCTAGGGAGTGCAGAGCTCCAAGAAATCAAGACAACAAGAAGGAAAGCTCAAGAAGGAGTGTGCATGTGGAAACATCTATTCTAGGCTTTGGTGTATGTGATGGGGACTTGGTGGATATGACTGAGTGATCTGGCATACATGGAAGGGGCCTAATTATTGCACCTTATGGCTTACTCATCTTACTATTTTCTGAAAATCAGAGGTATCTAATGATTCAAATTGTTATAAATTATTGTATGGGAAACTGATAATTTTACTTAATATCTTAAAATGAATAACTATTAAGTGATTTAGTGAATTCTTGTTTAATGGGTTTTAGGTTATTAAAATCAAGGTTTAGATCAGTGGAAGAAAAACTTGAATTTTATAAAAAGAAGAGTCTGTTTTATGTTGAAAAATTAATGGCATTTAAATATATTATATTCAAGTAGGATTAAATAACTATTAGAGAGCTTAGGATGAAAGATTGAAATATTACCAAAAAGAAAAAAGATAGCATTCAATTTAATGTAGATAATTTGAAAATGCATCTAAAAGTTTAAACAAGCTCATAAAGTGTCAGATAGTTGCTAATTGCAAGAAAGGTTTAGGCTATGAAAAATATAATGCAGTTCCACCTCCCTACACAGGAAATTTCATGCCTCCAACACCTGATTTATCTTTTACTGGTTTAGATGAGTTTGTTAATAAGCCTGTAGTTGAGAACAGAAAGTCTGATGAAGAAGTGTCTAAGGTAGTTAGGAAGTCTGATGATTCCCCAATTATTGAAGATTGGGTGTCAGATAGTGAGGAAGAAAATGTGTCTCAAACTAAAACTAAGTTAGGAAAACAGTAAGCTAGTATTGCTAAGATCTAGAGTTTGTCAAACATAAGAACAAGAGAAAACTGTTAGGAAAACTGTTAAACATGTTGGAAACATAAGGCCAAAACCACTCACGTTAAGAGGCAATCAAAGAAATTGGAACATCTGATCTCTCAAAATCTAGGAAGTAATTTTGCGATGTTTAATAAGGCCTGTTATGTGTGTGGAAGCTTTGATCATCTGCAAGTTGATTGCAATTACCATCAAAAACTGTTTTAAAATCAAAGGATGGTAAAACCTATTTGGATTAATGCTCAAAGGGTGAATCATTAAAACTTTGCTAAAAAGACTCACCCTTGTGCTAAAATAAACTTAGTTCGAAGAGCAGTACTAATGAAGTCTGGTTTAGTATCAGTTAATACTGCTAGACAAGTTAATGCTGCTCACTCAAAAACAACAGTGAATGCTGCTAGACCAATGTTATATCTTTTTAAAATAGCACATTCAATTGTTAAGAGGCCCATTCATAAGAACACATCATTTAAAAACAGTAATATTAATCAAAGGGTTAATACTGTTAGGGGTAAAAAATTAATACTATTAGGCCAAAGGCAGTAGTTAATGCTGTTAAGAGAAATAGTTTTAATGCTGTTAAGGCCTCAGCTTGTTGGGTTTGGAAACCAAACCACAAAGTTTTAGACCATGTTTCTAAACACAACAGTGCATCAATTACCCTAAAAAAGTTTGATTATATTGATGCATAAGGCAGATCTAAGTCAGTGATGGCTTGGGTCCCCAAAAGAAACTGATTTTCTTATCTAATATGCAGGGCAATCCACAAATGGATTTACATGATCAAGGAGTGATTGATAGTGGATGCTCAAGGCACATGACAGGGAACATGTCCTATCTTATAGACTATGAAGAGATAGATGGAGGATATGTTGCTTTTGGAGGGAACCCCAAAGGAGGGAAAATCACAGGAAAAGATCCAAAGAGTTCTCATAATGATGGATCCAAACCTTCAAGTGGTGATGGAAAGTAGGTTGATGAAGATTCAAGAAAAGAAAGTGAATGTAAAGATCAATAGAAGGCAGATAATGTTAACAGCGTTAACAAAGTTAATATTATTAGTTCAACTGTTAATACTGCTGGCACAAATGAAGTTAATGATGTTGATGAAGATATGAGCATTAAACTTCCATTTAAAATGCCTGCTTTGGAAGAGGATAAGCAAAGAAAAGTGTTAGATTGATGATGGGAATGCTATTTCGACTGGAATTAGAGTTAATGCTAGTAACTCAAAGTTAATGCTGCTAAGCATAACTTACTATTGCTGAGTTACTACTGCTGAGTTACTACTGCTGAGTTGTTAATGCTGGTGACTCAAAGTTAATGCTGCTAGGCATAACTTACTACTGCTGAGTTACTACTGCTGGTTTGTTAATGTTGGTGACTCAAAGTTAATGTTGTTAGGCATAACTTACTACTGCTGAGTTACTACTGCTGGTTTGTTAATGTTGGTGACTCAAAGTTAATGTTGTTAGGCATAACTTACTACTGCTGAGTTACTACTGCTGGTTTATTAATGTTGGTGACTCAAAGTTAATGTTGTTAGGCATAACTTAATACTGCTGAGTTACTACTGTTGGTTTGTTAATGCTGGTGACTCAAAGTTAATGCTATTAGGCATAACTTACTACTGTTGGGTTGCTGAGAGTATTTTTCATAAATACTTTGATTAAGGGTTTCATTCAATCATTTCATCGATTTCACTCTTTCATATACTCCCTAATCACAAACCCTAACTCAATTTCATCATCCATTTTCAAAACCATAACACAAATGGCGAAACTAAAGTTTGCCGATACTCACAATATGGTTGCGTTTTTTGTC
>BQNB010150322.1:10000-16051 GCA_026074375.1 Tanacetum coccineum
CTGTCAGTGAGAAAGGTTTGTATGGATTGAACAAACTCTTCTCAAATCCTTTCAGCATAGTCAATGTTGGAGCGATAGGAGATACCCCAAAGTATCTGCAGTACAGGATGTCTTGGTCGGTCATATCCAGCAGTTTTACCTGTAAGGCACATGTTTATCATGGATATGACTGCTCTCCATGGTTGGTAGAGAGCATTAACAAACATAGCAGACACATTCCTGAGCGTGCTGGGATATCCCAGAGTGTTGACATAGTTGATTACTGTATCATTAGAAGGTGGAGCCACAAAAGGATTGTTGTCATTAGTTGGAGTGATATCAAGTGCATCTCTGAGAAGATCTTTGTGAAGATTGAACCATTGCTCATCTAGCTGACAGCTGTACAACCCAGTAGATGAGTTGAAACACATGGTGTCCCAAAACTGCTGAATGTAAATCGCCAGAATCGTAGAGGATGCTGAGAAAGCCCTGAAGAAGTTAGTGTTCTTCAGTAAGGCCACAACAATCGGGAAGATATGATTTCTCTAAGACTTTAGTACATCCAATACGCAGTTACTCTTGCCAATGGGCACCTACTTGTTTACCGGCAGTATTTGATCAACCGTTCTGATCGGTGGTGCGACATCAGGAGCTTGTTTAACGAGAGCATCATTCGCAGGAATGTTTATGTCAGCCATAGTATCTGCACAAGTAGATCCAACAGCAGGACATACATACAGATATATGATGTTAGATGGGAGCAATTGCTCAAAGGGATGTCAACCTTGGAATAAGTTGACCCAAAGATATTTGACAGATTGCTAAACCAATCTAATGACAACTCGCTAACTGATTCAAAGAATGATCCTCAACTGTCGCCTATCAACTAACACGCTTAAATCATAATAATTATAAAGCACTTAACTCGCATACCAAATTGGAAATTTGAAAATAAGGTAATTATTATAAATAAATACAATATTTCTTTAACATCGCTGAAGTAACGAGTACCCTGCACCAATAAATAATAAAGAATATTCAACTTGCCACTGACAACTCGCTAAAGATATCTCGCTATGAATATTCTTATTAAAATACTTAACTCGCTAGGAGATTTGAAAAATTCAAAATAGTGGCTTGCATATTTTAAAATAAGTGAAAATTTCCCACTTCTAGCTTATGGAGTACGAGTTGCTTCTCAAAGTAATATTATAATTCTAACTTCGCTACCGACCAATTTCAACTCGTTACTAAGAATAATCCTTAACATCGCTAAGGCCTCGCATCAATTCGCTAAACTTAAAAGTTATGCAAAACCAGCAAAGGGGTTCCATAAAGCACAAGGTAAGTCGCTTAGTACAACATTCTTAAACACATACAATAATCAGAAACAACAACCAACAATAAACAACGAATTTTGACTACTACAAAGTCCAACTATGTCACAAAAATCAACCAAGATCCCAAATGATGAAAGTAGGTCCAGTTTAAACACAAACGAGGCATCATTTATCCCTTCTAAACCTATCCCATCAAACACCATATCATTCCAAACATTAACAAAGATTTAGATGATGACTAAAGGCAAAATCATTGATTTTGGGCGATTTAGTGTGATTTAGGCTACCATGTTTTAGACTAAACATAATTACAAGATATAAACGAAACAAGCCAACATTTACCTAAAAGATAAGCCACAGAAATCACAATCAAAGAAGAGCTCAACCTAGCGAGTTACGTGAGATATTTTTGAGAGAAAACTTTGACTAAATATTTTGAAGGTTTGACCAAACAGTAACCCGCTAACACTTATATATCATAAATGTTTTACCATTTGGCAGTTTTGGTCCTTACACTTTCAAAGTCCATTACATTGTGGTTTAATGTATTAATAAGGTTCATACAAGTTTCAGATTTGGCACACATGGTCCTTGTAATTTCATAAGCCTTGGAAACATATAGCAAATTGCACATAAGTCCCTAAACTCACACATTATTGACAAATTTGGCCCTTTGAGTTGAAATAAATTTACCTCCACTTCAACATGTAACCCCGTTAAATACAAAAACCTTTTTCATAGAATTAAAATGCCTGTTAGATGTCATAAATTTGAAAACACTCTCCTCCTCAATCAATGACCCATTTTCTATTGAAAGAGTTGTAGTCGTTGATTGAGTGACAAATTTTGAGAAATTCAAGTCTAATGGATTTTCAAACAACATTTTCCACCGTGGGTAACACAAATAATTTTCTGAAGAATCATAGACGAAAAATCATTTGGTTAAAGAAAGAAGACTTCTCTTCTATAACAAGAAATAATGCACTAAAACGTACATTAAGTCGGAGTTGCATGGATATAAAGTAATCCATGCCCAGGAGAACTTAATCACCCGTTATCAGGAACAGCCGTCTTTTTGGCGACATGCTTTCCTCATGTAGAAAAACGGGTTGCAGCCTGAAATAACTGCAAGCCATAAAGACATGTTTGGAGAAATTTGAACTTCCGTTCGAGCTTCATTTAAAGACCCGTGTCATTATTGAATAACATTTCTAGGTCCGTAAATGTTATCGATAAATGGAAGACATGTCTTGAAAAACTATTTTTGGTATTTTCTATTTTCTGATTTTTTTATGGTTTTTGTAGGTTTTATATTTTTGTATTTTTCTTTTTAGATTTAAGGTATATACATATTTACATAGATATCAGGAGACCATCCTATACTCCTCTTCTCCTCCTGAAGGCGTTTTAAGGTTTCCAAAACACACCTTCACACCAAGTCCGCGGAGTAAAAATTCGAACCGCATGCTTGGTAAATGCTTTGGTGAAATATGTCCGCGAGCTGATAAGACCGTCGCTCACAAGTACAATTTAACCACGCCTTCTCAACTTGCTCCTTAAAAAATGGGTCGTATGTCTCGTCGATTGTGCTTGACCGGATTGGCTGGACAATATTGCAGCAAGAGCAATGACAGGTAGACTGCCGATTGTCACCAATACGGGGAATTTTATGGAAGGCAAAGCTAGTCTGTGAGCCCCGTGATTCTCATTCCAAAGTATATGAGCACTAACAGTCTAGACAACGCAAATGTAAAATTCACCTTTAGTTGAGATCGCGAGTGCTCTTCTGCTTCTTTGACGACCAGCTGACTAATTTATCTCCAAGGAACTGAGACTTCCTGACGTACTTCCATCGTGGTGTCTTGACAACCTGCATGGTCCGCATCGCATATGCTTGTTAGTGCCATAGGCGGTGCTTTCGATACCAAAAGACCCTAATTAATTGTTCCCCTTGAGATACTGAAAGAACCCGTTTAAGTGCTTCAAGGTGCTTTAGGTAGGGCGAAGCCTGATACCTAGCACACGAATGCATACAAACAAATACAAGGCGGGTCTGCCGGCAGTGAGATTACATGAGAAAGCCGACCATACTAACGAAATTCGAGTAAGGTAACTGTAATCCCTAAGGGTCCTCATCCAGTTTAATTTCGATCCACCATGGGTGTATCAACAGGGTCACACAAATCCATCCTAAATTTCTTTAATATTTCAAGAGCAATATTGATTGATTATAAAAACGCCTCCACTCCTGGATTTTGAGAAACTTGTAAGCCTAATAAAAAAGACATTGACCTATCATTGACATTTGAGATTTAGACACTCATACTTCATTGGGAACAAGTCACAACGCTTTAAGGGTATCGTTCGAGGCAATAATGATATCATCTACATAATTTGAACACAGAAGAATATGTTTGCCTGTATTTCTGAGTCAAATAATCGTTAGATCAACATGCACCCTTAGGAAAAAGTTGTTTGTCCAAAAGAAATCAGACACAGGTATTCATACCACGCCCGAGGAGCTTGCTTTAAACCGTACAAAGCCTTCTTCAGACGATAAACATGTGTCGGATAGTCCGGATCAACGAAACCCTCTAGTTGACTAACATAGACTTCTTCCTTCAACTCACTATTAAGGAATGCTGTCTTGACATCCATTTGATAGATGATCATGTTTTTACTGGCGACATTGGCGAGGAAGATACAAATAGCCTCGATACGTGCAACCGGTGAAAATGACTCCTCAAAATCAATACCCTCCTCTTGTCGATATCCCTTGGCCACCAACCTAGCCTTGTTCTTCAGAACATCACCGTACTCATCAAGTTTAACTTTGTAAATCCACTTGAGAGCAATAATCATGACACAGTCTGGTTGAGGTACTAATTCCCATACTTGAAGTCGATCAAATTCGTGAATCTCATCTTGCATAGCTTGAAACCAGCAATCTTCAGTTATTGTAGATTTGAAGTTCTTTAGTTCGACTTTTGACAGTACAGAGTTATACAAGCACCATAAGGCATCGGTTGCCAGTTGTTTTCTGGTGGATACCGGTCGAGAGGGATTGCCAATAATATTATCCAATGGGTGATCTTTGCTCCATTTTCTAAGATGATGAAGTGTTTGAGAGACATAAGGAGATTCTGCTGAACTAAGATCCCCGGATGATGATTCTTCATAACTAGGTTCCGGAGAAAATACGTTTATGAAGGGATGATTGTCAACAAGAGCAAAGGGATTATCTTCCATGAGAGTAGATTCAGCTGTAACGCCTTGATGTAAACTTAGAGATTGTAATGCCGAAGATGACGGTGAATGACTTGGAGAAGGTGCATCTTGATCAATGGTAGTAGATGAAGGAGTACCGGCTGAATTGACTGGGACTGAAACTGCTGGAGCAGGAGAGACCGGTCTTTCAACATGAGGATGTTCCATGTATTCATCGAACATTGGTTGGAATAAAATCTCTAGTTCTTTATTTGTGGGGGGTACATAAGGTGCTGCAGGAACCGGATTTGGTACGAGCCCTGAACTTATTTGTCCAGGCATCAGAAAAGTAGGAGCGGGTCCTGTACTGAGTTACACAAGAGCCATTTGCTCAGTCAGCTCATCGAATTGAACGTGAATAGTTTCCATAATTCGTCGGATTCTTTTGTTGTAGATTCTATACCCTTTCCTGCTAGGTGCATAACCAACGAATATTCCAATATCAGTTGTTGGTTGTAATTTTCCAAGATCTTCGCTGTCATTTATAGGGTAACAAAGAGCACCAAAGGGAAAAATGTAAGATCAGGCTTCTTATCATGCACCAACTCATATGGGATTTTGTTATGGAGAGTGTGAATGAGGGATCGGTTTTGGGTGTAACAAGTTGTAGCCACAGCTTCTGCCCATAGAAACATCGGAGCCTTGGAAAATATCAGCATTGTCCTAGCAGCCTCTACAAGAGTATGGTTCCATCTTTTGACAACGTCGTTCTGCTGTGAAGTCCTCAAAACCGTCTTTGGTGAAAAATGCCGACACGTTCATAATATTTAGTTAAATCTTTATTGACAAATTCTGTACCATTATCGGTACATATGTATCTAATAGTTTTGTTGAGATTGACTTGTATTTGCTTCAGAAATTTGATGATGACCTCCGGGGTTTCATCTTTTGATCTCAAAAACTTAACCCAAGTAAATCGAGAATAATCATCAATGATGACTAAGATGTATTTCTTCCCATTAATTGTTTGCACTTGCATCGGTCCACGTAAATCCATATGAAAGGTATTAAGAACTTCTAAGTTGGTGTTTTCAGGTTTGGGTTTGTGGGTATGCTTTTTGCTCTTTCCTAGTTGACATGCAGAGCAGAGATGACCCTTCTCAAACTTCAATTTAGGTAAGCCTCTGACTAAGTCCTTTCTAACAAGGTCATTGATGGTACTGAAGTTCAAGTAGTTTAAACGACGATGCCATAACCATGATTTATTCTTGGAGGCCTTAGACAACAGGCAAATGGGAGAGGACTTCATCATGTCTTCAACCGAGATAGTGTACAAATTAGAGCCGCAAGAACCTTTATTAAAAAATACACAAGCCATAAGTGATCCCCCGTCATATGTTTTGAATAGGCTGAGTCCAAATACCAAAGGACGATCTGTACGACCTGCATTTGAAAACAAACAAAGATGGAGAGTTTGGAAAGTTGGATCCCCAATTGTAGTTGGGTTCCCTCGGGTTAGCATAAG
>BQNB010150323.1:0-16051 GCA_026074375.1 Tanacetum coccineum
TCTAAGGCTTTTCATGTTTCAGTTGAGTCGCATAATTGCTTTTCGAGGTCATGGACGAAGAAGACGATGGGAGCGTATTATCCGATTAGTGCATGAAAGGTTGCCTGCTGCTAGCAATAATGATAATAATAATAATAATAATGAGTCGATGATGATGATGATGCCATTTGCAAATTATGAGCAAAGCTTGCAAGCTTTATCAATTGTTGCCTTCTAAGAGCGGTGGGAGTGGTGGTGCCAAACGTTGGCGCCAAGCCTTGGCGCGAGAAAAGCCCACGGCGCACCACTCCGTGGCTCGCGCCAAGGATTCTCGCGCCATGGCTAACAGCCCACGCGAAACCTTGTAAATATATATATATATATTTAAAAAGTATCCGTTTCTTACTGTTGAGGAGAGCGGATTTTTAAAAAAATACCCCAAAAACCCTAATTTTACCTTTTTAAAAATTCTATAAATACCCTCTTTTTATTTCATACTTCACACACACTTTTAATACATTTTATAACACACATTTCTCTATTTCTCTATTTTTTTGACTAAAAAAAAATGAATCCCAATCTCAACCCCAACCAATCAAATTGGATTTCTGGTATGCTTAACGACCCAACCAACCAAATTCCGGGGTCGTCTTCGAATCCGGGCTCCTCCACTCAACCGTTCCGGGCTCTCACCACCGTCTATTCAACCAAAAAAGCCTTACTACCCAATTATCAAACCCCAAAATTGCTACACAAGAAGAATTGTATGATGTTTCAAACAATTTAAAAATGCAACAAATGGCACCACAACAACACAACCAATTACCAAACCAAATCACCACTTCCCAAAACCACATTCCGAGCAACAAATCGTCACCACCTAGAAGACGAAGAAACCGGATTCTACCACTCAACCAAGGCAAGCTCGTCCCCCAGGCCAATACACCCCCCTCCCCACCCGCGGGATGAACCGGTATACCCCGTCTGCTATCAACACCGCCCAAAAGCCACGCAAATACCGAGCGTCCACTCCCCACCACCAGACAATGGAATGACGTCGCCGGCCCAATTTTTTATATATTAAAACCAAAAAAGACAAAAAACAAAAACACCCCCGCAACCCCCCCCCCCCACATACAAATAAAAAAAAAAAAAAAACTGACAATAACTACAAACTGAGAAAGCGAAATAATAAAAAAAAAAAAAAAAAAAAAAAAAGAAAAGATAAAAAATAATATAACATCTAAAAAACCTCACTAAAAAAAAATTCAATAAAAAGAGGAGTTTAATTACTAAATATTCTATATAATAATTAAAACCAAAAAAAAAAAAAAATAAAAAAAAAAAAAAAAACCCCATACCACACCATCAACACAAAAAAACCCCACCCACCGACACCAAACCCCCCACCCAAACCCAAAAACGCCAACCCCCCAAACCACCACCACCACCCCACAAATACCAAAACTCCATCCAAAAAACAAATTAACCCGCAGTACTACCCCAACCCACCTAGGACCAAACCACCCAGCGATCCACCCCCCCCCCACCCCCGCCCCCCCCCCCCCAACCACCCCCCCCACCACATGTCCGCCCCTTCCAACATTATACCGCCCCCCCCAATTCACAGAACCCAACTTGTAGCCGCCCACCTTCCAAACATATCCCCCCCACGACAAAAAAATCTTATTCCCCCCGCAAAAAGTCTAAGAATTCCCGCCCCCCTCCTACATGCAGAACAACGACCGGTACCAACTCCACCCAGAACAAACAACTAGTTAACTTACCTCTAAAACATCACGAACATGAAATATTAAAAAGAGAAATGTATTCAACACTATCAATCACTTAAATACAAACAAGTCGTGAGAAAACCAACCCACCGCTCCACCTTCTACTCACAAAATTTAAAAAACAATCCAACCACACAAGAGAACCACATAAACGAACACCACCACGAAACCACGCCAACAACACCCAACCCGCCCCCGCCTAACCTAACTGCACAAAAAAAAACAAATCAACCCAAAAGCCAAACCAGGGGGCCTAGAGGTCACTCTACACGAAAGATTTGAGAACTAACCTAAATAAACATGAGATAAATGGAGATATTGCCAATCCATCCACCATCACCACATGTCACCCCCACCGCCCCACAAAACCCCACCCCACCTTCTCGTCGTCCCCGCTCTAGTCACAAAAACCAATTCCAATCATGCCCAACCGACCCAACAAACATTACCAAGAAAATCCTCAACAATATTGAAGTGCCCACAAGGCCCCCTTTTTTGCATTTGGAAGAGCGATGAACTTTTGTTTGAATGCATACATAATGCTATAAACAAGAAAAAGATAAGATAATTCAATAAAAATCCAAATAGCCTTATTCGTTATTTAATAAAACCGACATGAAAGTATTTAGCCAAGCAAGCTAGTGATACAACAATATCACTATATAAAATTCATGTACGTCGGTGAAGAAAAGAGATTAAAAAAACAAGAATGAAAATGAGTGGAGTACCCTAACTGAGAGCATTAAATAAAAAAGTACGAGGTGGTGTCCGAAACTCAAAAAGTTGTGCCACCTCAACAAAAGAGAGTTTGGCACCAGAAATGCTATGGCACCAGAATTTAATGGCATTGGTTTGACACCAGAATTCTGGTGCCATAGTATTTTTTTTTATTATTTTTTTTTATTTTTTATTCATTATTTATTTAAGTAGCACTTATTTTTTATGTAACTAAAAAAATAAAAATTCATTGAAAATAAAAGCATTACAAGAAAATTAAAAAAAACAATACATAAAAAAAAAACCAAAAAAATAAAACGACATCAAAATAAAAAAAAATTCCAAACGCCCCTAAAATGGGGGCGGCGCCGACCTAGACTGGAGGTGATTGGATATGCCGCTCGGATTTTTGCCTTTAAAGTTTGTCAAGGTTCTGATTATTGGAGTAGAAAGCAGCAATGTGGACTACCGGATCCATCCGCGCGTGTGTCGATTGTAAGCACATGCATGTCCTCCGCAATCCTTTGAGATTGGATCAACCGGTATCTTCGACTTCAAGGTGGTGCGATTGTTTGCTTATCGGAAATGTGGTTGGGAGGAAGTGGTGAATTGGGTTTTTGGTAATTGTTGTGGATGTTTGTTGGTATAAAAAATAACGAAAATGATTACGATGAAGCGCGGAGAAAAATAGGGCTAGCATTGTTGCATTTAATTGTTGAGAAACATCATCACAACAATTCTCTTTTCTTCTCTTGTAGCAATTGGGAGGTTGATAAAAATAATTTGGGAATCATGTAAAAAAGATTGCATTATTTGGTTGCCAGTGATGGATAAGTTGCCAATCGCCATGTTGCGGATCTCATTGTCGAGTTGTGTGATGCGGGCATCCTTATTGTCATGGAAGAGATCTTTCAAACGGTTCCACACTCCATGGGCGGTAGAATCAACATCAACAATCATCTCCACAAGTTTGGGAGAGATGGTCGCATAGATCCACATGACGACAAGAGAGTCGTTGGTGTCATGTAGAGGATCGACCGTGGAGGTGGCTGTCGTTGAGGGGGCGGCAAGATGGTGATGAACTTCATAGGTCTTACAGAATCGTTGAAACAACGAGCTCCAAGAGTTATAATTTAATTTATCAAGATCAAGAGGGGTGGGTATACATGCCTTGATACTTGCAATGGAATAGGCTTTATCAATTGGTGGCTTTGGCGGTGTTGGCGTATCTCCTGCCATGAGGCTATGGCAAAGGAGAAAACAAGCAGCAAATAAAAAGAAGCAACTGTGATGCGAAAAAAAATTGTATTAGGGTTTATGAGAGGATCTTTTTGGGAGGCTGTGATACCATATTAGAATTGATTATTCTTCATGTGCCCCTATTCATCAGTAGCCATCTTTATATATAGATGAGCCATAAGACTATACAAGGAAAATGACAATCACAATTAATGATACATAAATGCTAATGTCAATCAAGGCAATCACAATTAATGATAATTGCTAATGACAGCTAATAAACCTTTCATGCACTAATCGGATAATACGCTCCCATCGTCTTCTTCGTCCATGACCTCGAAAAGCAATTATGCGACTCAACTGAAACATGAAAAGCCTTAGATCATGAGTAAGATTTTTGAAAGGTTTCAGACTTAATACTAGTTTTAGAAAGAATGGCTATGCCAAGTTGGCCAAAACTGGAGCAGCATGAAGCTTAGAAAACATTAACAAGTGCAATCCCATTATATTATCTTTATCTATCTATTTGGAAGATGTTCCAGGAAGCTAGACAAGATATATAATGGGGTTTCAAATTTATATAGATTTGTGTTTGAATAATGAATGGGTCGAGATATATAACTTTACTTGTCACCTTGTCTATTAAATAAAGCTAGTACCCCTTTAAATATACTACTAATTTATTCATTAAAAATTAAAAAAAAAACAGTTGCTTGGCTTTTCACTAATATATATCTAGCATGTATAGTAAAATCACTCTTCTTTTGCAAAATATTGTCATTCAAGTAGCTTCTTTAAGCTTTTGCAAAAAAAATCAGCTAATGTGGCTGCACTTTTTAGTGTTAATGGTGTTAAGACCAAGGTTGAAAAATCATGAATCGTTAGCCGGGCGGTCGACCACATTGTAGCTTGTAATCAGTCAAGGCGAAATTAATCGGATTGACATTTTGGCAAAATTTGGGTATTTCCGGTAAGTTTTGTGTATTTTTGGTTAGTTTTTGATATTATTGGCAAGACTTTTTTCTAAAAAAAACTTGGAATAGATTTAAACATTTACTATAAGCGATTAAAACAAGCTTACAGTGAGTTTTAGGTACTTCCGGCAACAATAGAAGATTTCTGGCAAGTTTGACCACCATTGACCACTCTTGATCCTCGTTGAGCACGGTTGACCTATTTGTTTGACCTTGTTACATTAATCGGCAAGGTTGGTGGCCTTGTAGCGTGTAATCGGTGATTAATCGGCCTTGTAGATCCTGTTTTGCAACATTGGTTAAGACACCTTCTGGTCTAACAGCTCACAGCCCATCTCAAAGAATTGAGGTGGCATGATGATGTGGCAAAAGGTACTAAGGTGTAAAGAGATGTGACACATGTCACTCCGATAATGGGTGTGTTTGTTGAAACTAGCTGTAGCATTTAGCAGTAACAGTTAGCACTAAGCAGTTAGCAGTAGCAGTTTAATTTATAAACGTGTTTGGTAGAATAGCTGTAACTGTAATTTTAATGTGTTATATGACATAACGTGAAATGCTAAATGCTAAATGCTTATTCAAAGAGCATTGAGCAATTAGCGTTTTTATAATTTTATAAATGCTAAATGTTTTTTTCCAAACGAGCTTTATAATAATTATGCTAAATGCTAAACACTAATTGCTCAAAAATGCTCTTAAAAGTTGTCTTCCAAACATTCCAAATATATATATTTTACTAGTAACTACCTATATTTTTATTTATTAAACATAGCTCATAAAAATTGTCTTGGTAGATTTCAATATTAGAATGTGATAACTCAATATTAGTTAGAATGTAAAAGCAAAAACAGATAGACATTTTACTAGACAAGTATATTTATATTTTTTTGATGAAAAAGAAAAATGAGGGCAAAACATGCATCATGCTTGTGTTATCTTAATCAATCATGCATGAGTTGAAGATTTTTGGAAGTTTTAGAAGAAGGAAGAAGATACATTCTGTGACGTGAGATAAGATGCATATATGATTTGGTTATTTTTATGTTAAAACTTAAAACAAACAGCAGCATGACATGGAATATTAATATAGCTTGATTGTAACTTATCCTCATTATTTGGGCCTACCTCAATCCATCTGTTTCGCCCAAGCCATTATGTGTACGCATAGCTTATCACCATGCATCTTATAGCTTGGCTTCTACATTATTTATTTATTTTTTATTTTTTTTAAACGGCAAAACTTTTATTAGAAAACTAGCAAGAGGCTAGAAAGATTACATACTAATACACATGGGGCTTTTAAGCAAAGAAATCCGTATAACGAGACTTAGACCTGCTATTCATCCATAAAAAAGACATTTAGACCACATCATCAAATAAGGAATCCGGTTTAGAAGTGGGATCGCTGAAAAGAAGGCGGTTTCTGAACTTTAAAACAAGCCACCACATCATAATGGCTTCTACATTTATTTTTTTTATTTTTTATTTTTTGGAACGGCAATTTTATTAAACACTAGCAAGGAGCTAGATCAACAACAAACAATATAAGGGTTTTTAAGCCAATCGTCCCATTTGATCGATGCTTTACATCGATATTTAAACCAATAAAAAGAGCTAGAGACTAAATTTCAAAGATCAAGACCTTTTCCGGAATTCTTGTAATCAAATAAAATCTTATTCCGAAAAATTATCAATAACCCACCACAGCCGTAATAGATCCCTTCGATAATAACTTTGATGTTTGATCGAATCGGGTAGACCCGAGCCAAGAACGCCATCCTCATATGATTAACCTACCATATATCCACATTCCACCAATGAAAAGAAATCTTTTCATAACCTGTCTAACCACATTGCATGAAAGAACAATGATTGTCTTTCGACACCCATTCGACACCCATAATGGCTTCTAATTATGTGTACTACAGTATATAAAACAAGCAGAAATTACCCGCGCGTTGCTGCGGGGCGTTAATTTTTTGCGCGCTGTTGCGGGCCTTTAATTTTTTTTTTTAATTTTGTGCGGGTTTATTGCTATACGGATTTTTTTTTAAAATATAATTTTATGGGATTTGGGTAAATATATGTTATATATTTGGGCTTATGGTTTTTAAGTTGGAAAATGACACAGTTTAATGCAAACCTAAGATGTATGTTTGTGACCCCTGTCGGATTATTTTAAAGTTATTAGTACGATTATGGTTCCGCATTTGTTTTTTTTAATCTGAATAATCGATCACTTTGTAATATATATATATTTTCCCCTATTTTGTGCCAACAAAGTTTTTAAAAAAAAAATTGGGCCGGCTCAAAGTCCTAGCCCAATAAATTGGGCCAAAGTGGGAGCCCAAAAAAAATGTTACTGTAGCAAAGGGGTCAAACTTCGGTCAAACGTTTGCTCTATAGTATAGAGCAAGCAAGATTACCCGCGCGTTGCTGCGGGCGTTAATTTTTCGCGCGTTGTTGCGAGGCTTTTTTTTTTGTTTGGGTTTATTTTTTCGGTCTCATTTTTAATAGTTTTTTTTCTCATATTAAATGATAATCGCGCGTTACTGCGGCGCATTTTTTATTTCTTATTGTATTTTGTGCGGATTTATTTTTTCGGTCTCATAACATTTTTTTTTGGCCCAGGCCGCTAGAAAGTTGTAAATAGTTAAAAATAAAAGCACGTCTCGTAAAAAAAAATTTCCTTCTTATTTTTAGCGAAAGAAGTGGGGGTGGGAGGGATTATAAACTTTTTTTTTGGGGCCGATGATGAAAAGTCAAACCATGCGAAGAGATGGAAAAAGTTGGGGACTAGATCGTTGGACTTTACTTTAAAAAAAAAAAAAAAAAACTTGGGCCGGGCCAAAGTAGAGCCAAAAAAAAAAAAAAAACTTGGGCCGGGCCAAATTTGAGCCCAAGTGGCCCAAGTCAAACATTTGGCACTGTTGATGAACAGTGGTCAAATGTTTGTGTCTTAGTATATAGTCTAATAGTTGGACATATGTAATGACAATTATGAATTACCATTATATACAATAGCGACGCAAACGTTAGCATTTTGAAGGCGCAAAACAAGGAAGTTGTTTTTATGCTTTGGTTGGCCAGTTCTTTGGTGAGTGACCTTTGGCCTCAAACGAAGTCCGCTTAGGAGTGATCAATTGGCGTTATGGAATATCCTCCCAGCTTCTTTTAAGTTATCGACGCAACCTGCGCGATAAGTGCATCAAACATAGGGCTAACTTCTCAAGAGGAGCATAGTTTCTCTCAGCTTCATGGAGGGTTCGACTGACATACTGGATCGGTGTTTGCTTTCCATTCCTTTCAGGTAATAACACCCCGCTTACTGCATCCTATGATGCAACTAGGTAGATGTTTAAGGTCTCTTCCGGCTTTGGAGTAGTCAAGGACGGGAGTTCCATTATCAACTTCTTCATTTCTTGAAATTCTATCTCTGCGTCTTCGGTCCATCGGTATTCATCCTTATTTTCTTTGGTAATGTTCTTCAATGTTTCAAAGAATAGTAAAGGTCGCTTGGATGACTTAGCCAAGAACCAATTTAACGCTGCAAACTTTTCGCTCAAGCCTTTGCATTTCATTGAGGGTTTTGGTGATTAGCAGTTCGTTTTTTAAGTATGCTACAACCTTTGGTCTTTCCAGATTAGCCCGTTTATGCCCTCGATGTTACCTATTGCCCATAAATACTTACCTTTTATAGCTCAAACAAAACTGTTTCTTCATATTCAACTTCTTGTTGATCCTCCGGAGGTTGTCGAAAGTTTTTGCAATGTCAGCCAGCATCTCGTTTTCGGTCTTACTCTTGATAGCCATGTCATCAACATATGCTTCCAAGTTTCTACCTATCTGGGATTGGAAAGTTGAGTCAACCAACCATTGGTATGTGGCGACGACGTTTTTCATGGCGAAGGGCATCTTGGTATAACAGCAAGTACACTAGTATGTGTAAAAAGTTGTTTTCTCCTAATCTTCTTCTGCCATCTGCACCTGATGGTATCATTTGTACGCAACTAGAAAACATTTATAACGGAATCTCATGACCGACTCAATCTCAAGTCTATCTCCGGCAATGGATAGTAGTCCTTTGGGCACGCTGAGTTGATATTTTGAAAGTCAATACACATCCGCCATGTGCCATCACCTTTCTTCACCAATATCGGGTCAGAAATCCACATCGGATATCTTATTGGTCGGACAATACCGGCCTTTACCCATTCTTCTACCTTTTTACCAGTGCTTGGCTTTTTTTCTGAACCCAAGATTCTTCTTTTCTGAGTCACCGGCTGAAGAAACATGTTGGCATTGAGGGTGTGTTTGATAACTCGTTTGGGGACCTTCGTCATGTTCGAAGGCTGCCATGCGAACACGTCCTTATTTTTTTTAAAAGATCCACCACCTGAAGCCTGCATTTCTTCGAGAACTGCTGATGCAGATATTGCAAAAGGTAAAAGTTTTACAATCCTCCTAGGCAGAGCACCTAATCGTTGCAGTGTAGTATAGGAAAGAATCGGGGGATTGATCATTCTCTAGGGAAATAGCGAGGGAGGTTTGGATTGTACGTTACTAAGATCTAAAGGTTGAGGGAAGAGTTTTTTTTGTATTTTTATATTTTATGAAAGCAAGTAAAATCTCGAGTTTTGAAGGAGGGTTTTGTAAAGTAAGCTAAAACAAAACTAAATCTAATCTAATTATGAAAGAAAATTAAAATTGGCGAGAACTCTTATAGGTAAACAAATATGCTCACTTAAACATGCACTACTCCCTAGTTGATTCTTCTAACCCGTTGCCCATCACCCTCGTTAGTGTAATGTGTAAGTATTCCCTTTATTCAATTGCGAATTGGTCAGTTTCGCGTCTACGTGGTCACCTAAGCAGACATCTCCTGTCCGATGTATTCCCATCCAATAGTTAAACAACGCGCAATAAATACTTAACTAGCTATTTTCCCAAATGTGATGGTTTCATTAGTTATAATCGCGTTTCACTAGACGTCTTTGCTAATGTAATATCTTATAGCTAGTTTTCAAATGCCTAACGTGCACACCATTAACAAGAAGCAACAAATTAGAGTTCACAAACTAAGTTTCATGCAATCATAAGTAAACACATATAAATTTAGCCTAACATGTTAACAAGAAGAAAAGAAAAAAAAAAATTAATATCAACAACATAGACATATTTGGAATGTTATCGATGAAATTTAACCTCCAAACAACAAGTTGAGGTAGAGTGAGTACAATAGTAGGGCATAAAAAAGCCTTTTATAAAAATTATCCCATCAATGGCTGCACAATAGCTCTACAAAGGTCCACACATAAATTATGAAAATAAAGGGTTTGTATATATAGAGTTTGGGCTCTTACGACATCACTAGCGTTGTGTGATTGTTAAAAATCGAGAAAAAACTCGGTCACTTCTAAAAATTGTAAATTCTAACTCGTAGGTCTATTTAGTCAAATAGTTAGTAACCGGGCCAAGTTAGGAAAGCCCATGGCTCGGCCGGCCTATTATCTAAGAAGTATATAAAAGCCCTCTCCTTCCATGGAGAGGGTGTTGGTTCATTTTGGTAATAACACATTTCATATTTCTTTCTCTTTCTAAGTGTTTCCAGCCATCATTTCTCTCTTTATATTTCTTTCTTTACTTGTCTTAGATTATGTGATTTGATATCCTACAATTGGTATCAGTCGCCATGGGATGATTAAGTGGTTTTGTGTGTGTGTTTTCTTGTGGAAACTTGAAGATTTTTGGGTTTCGGTTTGCTTGTACTCAAAAATATCCAAACACGAATTTTTGGAGTTAAAAACCATAAATTTTGTGTTTTTATGTTCATAGTACCTTAGTAATACTTATTTTTGCAAAAGAAATAAAGGAAAATCGTGAAAAGTGTGTTTTTAGTGATTTAAATATGTTTTTGTACTTGCTTGAAAACCGCGATTTATGCAGGTTTGAATATCGCGATTTATGCACTATTGTATTAGGCGGTTTATACAGGTTTCGTGTTAGGCGGTTTATGCAAACTTTGCTTAGGCGGTTTATAGAGGTTTCTGTGTTAGGCGGTTTATGCAAACTTTGCTTAGGCGGTTTATACAGTTTTTTGGTGTTTAACGCGGTTTATGCCAAACTTTGATTAGGAGGTTAATACAAGGTTTTTGTGTTACGCGGTTATGCAAATTTTATTTAGGCGATTTATACATGATTTAAATTAGGTGGTTTATGCAGTTTGTGATTTAGGCAATTTATTCAATTTTAAATTATGCGATTTATACAGGGTTTGATCAGGCGGTTTATACTTAGTCATAAAATCAGGCGGTTTATACCTTGTCATAAAATCAAGCAATTTATACAGTTGTCATAAACTTAGCCGATTTTTACACAAGCACTAATTTAGGCGATTTATACACCTCCTTAATTCACGGTTTCTTCTTTGATTTGTAAAATCCTGCGAAATATACACCTATTTTCTAGGTTTAATCAAGATTTGTAAAATCCCGTGTAATACCAATCTTAATAACTTCTAACAACAACACTTAAACACAACATCTACTTATCACCTTATATCTTTTCACACAAATCATTTTCAAGATGAGTTTATCATTGGCAGAGAATGTGATCGTAGCAGGGGCTGACAACCGTCCCTTTATGCTTGACAAAACTCAGTACAGTTCTTGGGCAAGCCGAATGCTACTCTACCTCAAAGGAGAGGAAAATGGAAAGCTACTTGTTGACTCAGTTCTTAATGGACCTTTTAAATATGGAACTATCATAGTACCGGGAACTCAAACTACACCTGCAACCGTTAGAGATAAAACTTATGATGAACTCACAGATGCTGAAAAACTTCATGAATCTTGTGACATCAAAGCAACAAACATTGTTCTCCAAGCTTACCAGCACAGATATCAAAATCTGAATGAATCAATATGAAGAGGCCAAAGACATTTGGGTTAAAGTTAAGTTACTCATTGAAGGCTCTGAAATCTCATTGCAGGAGAGAGAGTCCAAGCTGTATGATGAATTTGACATGTTTACTTCAGTGCCTGAAGAGACAATACATTCGTATTACTTAAGGTTTGCACAAATGATAAACAATATGCACTCCATTAGAATGACAATGAGACCAATTCAAGTCAATACAAAGTTTATCAATCATCTTCAGCTTGAGTGGAGAAAATGGATGAAGATATAGCAATTGATGCTATACCACTTGCTACCAAACCACCTGTGATTGTTGATTACAAGCTTCATAAAGAAGGACATTGACAGAGAAGATTTACTGACTCTTTGGAAGCTAGTCAAAACAAATCATGGTGATATAAGGCTTGAAGATGAACATGAAAGAGTGATGTGGGGAGATTTTAAAGTCATGTTTAAACCAAACATTAGAAGTAAAGTATGGAGAGATCTACAAGGTTATACATTGACTGTTTGGAAATTGTATGATTCATATGGAGTACACTTAGTCAGGTTTGGAAATGTGCACATCTTCATGTTTGTTGAAAAGAGATACCTCCTCACACCAATAATAATCACCAATATGCTAAACAAGAAACTTCAGACTAATCATTTTAATGGGATGTGCTATCAACTGCTCAAGCTTATGGTAAAGCAGAAAAAGGGACAATAAAAGGTTTGAATGCATCTTCCTGAGTATGTCGATGAATTTTAAAGAAGAAACTTGAAGATTCAAAAGATGAACATCAAGTTTAGGGGAGGATTGTTGGGACTTAAAAGACTTCAAGGATTCTTAGAAGTTACTACTGCTCAGTGCTGCTGGTGAAAAGATTACAACTGCTGATTACAACTGCTTGAAGACTTTCTACTGTCAAGAGGATAAAGACGAATTAAAGAGATAAAGATTGTTTGGAGCACAAGAATACTTGTGAAGATAAGTATTGAGATATTTATGTACAAGATATACATAATGTATTTATTTAAAAAATTACCTTTATGTTTAGAAAAGATTATGATATATTAGGAATGTATTTTAAGCCGACTAGGACTCCTTAGTCTATAAAATGAGGCTCTAGGGCATTAGTTGAGATATCAGTTATGCATATAAGTTTTCATAGTTATCAAGTCGATTTAGAAAAGCTGCAAGGTTGTAAACCCTAGTACTAGTGAAGAGTACTCGTATTATTGATCTAATAATATTAGAGTGTTTGGTTATATCTTTGTTTGTTCAAGATTACCGTTTTATTCGTAATACTTTTAGGTATTAAGGTGTAGATTCCGCATACACTTTAGTATACATACAAAGTTTCTACAACAAGTTATTTTGGATTTATCCAAGGTAATTTAACCTTAGACAACCTAAGGAATTGATCAAGGATTGGGATCAACAAGTGGTATCAGAGCTTTGCTTTGAGAAACTTTGATCTAGAAGACATGGAGTTTGAATCTACAAATAGTCCTATACTCAAACTGAGTGAGTATAAGATGTGGGTGATAAGGATTAAGCAGTACTTCTAGATCCAAGATTATGCTCTCTAAGAGGTCATAGAAAATGGTGATTCATGGGTGTCAGTACCACAAACAACACAAGAGAATGGTACATCATTTACAAAGATGCCTATACATGTAACTGCTGAAGAAAAGACAAATAAGAAGAATGATGTCAAGGCTAAGAGCTTGTTACTCATGGCTCTTCCCAATGAACATCAACTCATATTCAGTCAGTACCCTGATGCTAAATCAATGTTTGCTACCATTAAAACACGATTTAGAGGTAATGTAGCTACTAAGAAAACTCATAAGACACTTTTGAAGCAACAGTATGAAAATTTTAGTGCATCAAGTACAGAGTCTCTTGACTCTATCTTTAATAGGCTTCAAAAGATAGTCAGTAGGCTTGCAATTTTAGGTGTGGTCATTATCCAAGAAGACTTAAACTCAAAAAATTTAAGCAGCTTGCCCCCTGAGTGGAACACTCATGTAGTTGTGTGGATGAATAAGCCTGAAGTTGAAACTATGAGCATATATGATTTGTACAACAATTTCAAAATTGTTGAACAAAAGGTAAAGAAATCTGTTGGTGCAAGTAGTGGTGCTCAAAACTTGGCATTCATGACTGCTCCAAGCACTAGCAGTACTAATGATGCTAACATTGCTAGTCCATAAGTTAGTACTGCTAGCCCTATTGTTAACACAACTAGTCCTCAAGTTAATACTGCTAGCTTCAGTGATAATGTTGTGTATGCTTTCATGGTTAAAAATCTCAATGGTTCTAATCTCCTACACCAGGACATATAGCAAATTCATGAAGATGATTTAGAAGCAATGGATTTGAAGTGGCAGCTCTCTCTGCTAAGTATGAGGGCAAAGAGGTACTACCAGAGGACAGACAAGAAGATTTTCATTAATGCTAATGATATTGTTGGGTATGATAAATCCAAGGTGGAGTGTTACAACTGTCATAAGTTGTGACACTTTGCCAGGGAGTGTAGAGCACCAAGAAGCAAGGAAGGTCGGTTTAGAAATCAAGACAACACCAAGAAGCAATGAAACAATGAAGACACATTTTCAAAAGCAATGTTGGCTA
This sequence comes from Tanacetum coccineum, assembly GCA_026074375.1. Lineage (NCBI taxonomy): Eukaryota > Viridiplantae > Streptophyta > Magnoliopsida > Asterales > Asteraceae > Tanacetum > Tanacetum coccineum. Next base: position 14,244 of record BQNB010150323.1, read on the forward strand.
TAGATGGTGTAGGTTTTGATTGGAGTGACATGGCAGAAGAACAAGTTCAGATAAACATGGCTCTAATGGCATTTTCAGACTCAGATGTATACACTGATAAAACTTGCTCTAAAACTTGTCTGAAAAACTATGAAACTTTTAAGAAATAGTGTAATGATTTAATTGTTAAGCTTAATCAAACTGAATTTATAGCAGCTACTTATAAAAGAGGTTTAGCAACAGTAGAAGAACAACTTATCACATATAGAAAGAATGAGGTTCTTTTTAGTAAAGAAGTTGCAGTTCTTAAAAGAGAAGTAGCTTGTAAAGACTATGAAATAAATGTGCTTAAAAGTGAGTTTGAAAAAGTTAAGCAAGAAAAAGATGGCATTGATTTAAAATTGAGAAATTTAATAATGCCTCAAAGAGCCTAGACAAGTTGTTAGGGAGTCAGATAACTGACAAAAGTAAAAAGGGTTTGGGGTATAATGCTGTTCCTCCACCCTATCCTTTAATCTATAATCGACTTAAAAAACTTGATTTGTCTTATTCTGGTCTTGATGAATTCAAAGTTATGGTTCTAAGGATAGTAAGCTAGAGTCTAACATTGTTTGTGATAAAAAATCAGATGATTCTCAGGAAAATTCTAATGACTCTTTGGTAAAAGAACAAGTATTAGAAGACACAAGTAGCTTTGTTGAGTTACCACTTAATGTTGATAAAGAAACTGTTTCTCTTATTGATAAAAAGATAGAGTTTTTCAAACCTAAAAATCATGACAAACCAGTTAAAAAGTCAGTTAGGTATGCTGAGATGTATAGATTACAAAGTCCTAGGGGGAATCAAAGAAACTGGAATGGACAGAAGTCCAATCAACTAGGAAGTGATTTTGTGATGTATAACAAAGCTTGCTTTATTTGTAGGAGTTTTGACCATGTGCAGATTAACTGTAATTACCATCAAAGGGAAAGGATGGTATCTAGGAGTAATTACAATAGGGTGGATTATAACTATTATGCCAAAACCACACACCCTAGTGTACATAGGAATATGACTCCAAGTGCAGTTTTGCTGAAAACTGGCCTCACACCACTTAATAATATTAGGCCTGTTAATACTGCTCACCCCAAACCAGCAGTTCATAGTGCTAAATCAATGTCACATTTTTCTAAACAAGCATAATCAACTTACCAGAGGCCCTTTTATAAGAAAACAACATTAACTAGCAGATATGTTAATCAAAAGCTTAATACTGCCATGAGACACTATCATACTAAAAGGCCTAGAGCAGTTAATACTGCTGACCCAGAGCAGTTAATACTGCTAGGTTATATACAAGATAAGTTAATGCTGTTAGGGAAAAAGGGGTAAATGTTGAAAAGACCTCAGCATGTTGGGTTTCGAGACCTACCAAACCTAATGGTGCAACTACATTGATGCACGAAGCAGATCCAAGTCAGTAATGGCTTGGGTCCCCAAAGTAATCTAATATCCTTATTTTTATGTGCAGGGCAAGCCACAACAAGATGATACAGGATTTGTTGACAGTGGATGCTCAAGGCATATGACTGGGAACATAGCTTATCTCTTAGATTTCAAGGAATTTGATGGAGGTTATGTTGCATTTGGAGGAGGAGCATATGGTGGTAGAATTACTGGTAAAGGAACACATAAAACTAATAGTCTTGATTTTAAAGATGTATACTTTGTCAATGAGTTAAAATTCAATCTTTTTAGTGTCTTACAGATGTGTGACAAAAAGAACTATGTCCTTTTTACTGACACTAAATGTCTTGTCTTATCTCCTAATTTTAAGTTGCCTGATGAAA
>BQNB010150324.1:0-16051 GCA_026074375.1 Tanacetum coccineum
TCTCACTAATAAAATGGCAACTTATTTGTTTAATCCTCCCCGACCTCCGGATCATGTCTCTTGTTATGTGAATCTTTATGGGATAACAGCATGGATATAAAGTAATCCATGCCCGAGCAAAATTAATTACCCGTTGTTAGGAACAGCTGTCGGTAAGACGACAATCTTTCCTTCAAATGAGAACCGGGTTGCAATTTGAAGTAATTGCAAACCATTTTGTAATTCCAAATGACTTAAAATATTTACCAAGTCTATTTTTATGTACTTATGTACAAAGGATACAATAGGACGCTTCATTTACTCATCCTCTTCTTCTTGAAGGCGTTTGAGGGTTTCAGGGGTTAAACTCTTTATCCCAAGTCGTGGGAGTAGAAATTCGAAACGCTCTCTTGGTAAAGCTTTTGTGAGGATATCTGCCAGTTGATAGTTTGTTTCCATGAAGTAGAGTTCAACCACTCCATTTTCCACTTGCTCTCGAATGAAATGGTGTCGTATGTCGATGTGCTTAGATCGTGAGTGCTGGACATTGTTGCAGCTTAAAGCAATGGCACTTTTGTTATCACAGTACATAGGTGTTAGCCTCAATTTATTGAGTCGAACAAGGAAGCTCGATCACTCTACGATGGAGCTTCGGTCTCTAATTAGTTAACGTTGTAATAAGATAATATCGGGAATCGGGCTCGATAGATAATCTAATATTATATATGTTTTGGGTTTAATCCCAAGCAAAACCCGAGCCCGGGTCCTAGTTAAATATCCCGCGTGTCACATTAAATGTGTAGGGGTATATATATATTTAGATATTTTCTAAAAATATCTAAATATATATATAGATATTTTAGTTTTCATTTCTATCTTTTTCATAAAATCTAATTTCTTTTCCATCTCTTTTCTCTCAACTCTCTCTCATTTTCGACTCTCTCTCTCTTTTCTAGTTTCTTTGATTCGTGTTTCGTGTTTCGTGTTATGAAGTGAAGTGGTAAATCGGGAACCTACAGATATCCCAAAGCTTCTCACCCGATCTCAAAATTTCATTCTCGTCTTTAGGAGACGATGAAGGAGCGGAAGGTCCCCTGATAATAGAAGTGGAGATCGGAGGCCACCAAGTGCAGCGTATGTGCGTCGATGGAGTGTCGTCCTTTGAGATACTCTACGAGCACTGCTTCAATTGACTCCGCCCGGAAATAAGAAATCAAATGATCCCAGCCACGACCTCGCTAGTAGGGTTCAGCGGCGAAATAAAATGGCCAGTGGGACAAATAACACTTTTGGTAAAAATCAGGGATGACGAACACTCAACGTCAACATGGATAGATTTCATGATAGTAAGATCAACATCTCCATATAACGGAATCATTGGAAGACTAGGGTTACGGAAAATACATGCGGTCCCATCAACAACGCACGGAATGATAAAATTTCCAGTCACGGGAGGAATACTTACGCTAAGGAGCAGTAAAATCATTCCAATCGAATGTGCAATGGTCTCTGGACCAGAAGACCAACCCCTCCCAGTCAACAAAGTAAAAGAAGAAAGGGTCAAAGTGGCAATCAATCCGGAACACCCAGAGCAAACGGTGATGATCGGTTCTAACCTTACGGAGAAATCCAAAGTTAAGATATGTAACCTACTTCAGCAGAGCTTGGACATATTCGCTTGGACCCCAGCGGATATGACGGGCGTCCCAAGGCATATAGCGGAACATAGGCTGAATGTACGAGAAGGTTGCCAGCCGATTAAGCAGAAGAAAATAGGCCAAGCGGCAGAAAGAAACATAGCAATCAATGACGAAGTCAGTAAGCTGGTGGCAGCCGGGATCATGAGGGAAGTTCATTACCACGATTGGCTTTCCAACCCAGTAATGGTAAAGAAACATGATGAAAGCTGGAGAATGTGTATCGACTTTAAAGACCTCAATAAAGCATGTCCCAAGGACGGGTACCCCCTGCCAGAGATAGACTAGAAGGTTGAATCCCTATGTGTATTTCTCTTCAAATGCTTTCTGGACGCATACAAGGGGTACCACTAAATACAGATGGCAGAGGAAGACGAAGAAAAAACCGCGTTCATCACAAACCAAGGTATTTTTTGCTACACAAAAATGCCTTTCGGTCTAAGAAACGCCGGTGCAACCTACCAACGATTAGTGGACAAGGCATTCCACGGACAATTGGTAGAAACCTCAAGGTATATGTGGACGATCTAGTCATCAAAAGTCGCACAGAGGATGAAATTGTCCGCGACATATAAGAAACATTTAAAACTCTTAGAAAAATCAACATGAAACTAAACCCAAAGAAGTACACCTTCAGAGTCGAAGAAGGAATGTTCTTAGGATACCAGGTCAATACTAAAGGCATTAAGATATGTCCAGACAAGGTAGACACCGTACTAAGCCTTCAATCACCAAAATTCCTGAAAGACGTGCAGAAACTAAATGGAAAGTTAGCAAGCTTAAACAGGTTTTTAGCAAAATCAGCGAAAAAAATCGTTACCATTTTTCAAAACTTTGAAAAAAATGCACGAAGAAAAGTGATTTTCTATGGACAGAAGAAGCGGAAGCTACATTTAGACAGATGAAGGAACACATAGCAAAGTTACCCATGCTCACCGCTCCAGAAGAACAAGAGGAACTCATCATCTACCTAGCAGCATCCAAGGAAGCGGTTAGTGTTGTACTAATGACGGAAAGAGAAGCCAGGAAAATGCCAATCTACTTTGTCAGCCGGGCGCTAAGGGGCCCGGAAGTAAACTACACCTCCATGGAAAAACTGGTGCTAGCACTAGTACATGCAAGCAAAAGGCTAAAAAGATACTTCCAAGCTCATCCAATCATAGTAGTAACGGATCAACCCATCAAAAACATACTATCAAACCCAGAAGTCGCTGGTAGGATGCAAAAGTGGAGCATACAACTAGGGGAATTTGGCATACATTATAGGCCAAGAGTATCTGTTAAAGGACAAGTGCTAGCCGATTTTATCGTGGAAAGACCAGAAGAAGAAGGCCAGGACGATTCCACAAAGGAAGAAGAACCGCTCCCGGCACAGTGGACCTTGTTCACGGACGGGTCATCTTGTGTTGACGGATGTGGAGCAGGAGTGATACTCACGGATTCGGAAGGGGCAGAGTTCACGTACGCTTTACGATTTCAGTTTGAAGCAACTAACAATAAAGTAGAATACGAAGCTTTGATAGCAGGATTGCGGATAGCAAAAAAAATAGGCGTCCAAAATCTCCAAGTAAATGTAGACTCAAAACTGGTAGCAAACCAAGTAAATGGGACTTACACCGCAAAAGAAACAGACATGATCAAATACTTAGAGAAGGTAAAAACACTGGCTAGTACTTTCCGGGCGTTTTCAATAAAGCAAGTTCCAAGAAGCAAAAACAAAAAAGCAGATGCATTAAGCAAAATAGCATCTACCAGCTTCGCACATCTCAACAAACAGGTGTTAGTAGAAGAATTGAAAAAAAAATCCGTGAATGAGATCGAAGTGCTCGCCGTGGTGGAGGAAGAAGGGGATTCCTGGATGACTCTGATTCATGAATACCTCACGGATGAAACTTTACCAGCGGAAAGAAAGAAGGCAAGAGCGATAAAACGAAAGTCACAACGTTTCGCCATCATCAACGGAATGTTGTACAAAAAATCCTTTCTAGGCCCATGGCTTCGATGTGTAGGACCTTCACAAGCAAACTACGTCTTGCGAGAAATACATGAGGGCTCATGTAGCATGCATGCGGGCACACGATCCGTCGTTGCCAAAGCTCTAAGGATTGGGTATTATTGGCCGACAATGCATAAGGACGCGATGGCACTTATAAAAGCATGTCAGGAATGCCAAGTGCACAAACCTGTCCCAAGAAATCCGCAAAAAAAATTGAATCCGATCACATCTCTATGGCCATTTTACAAATGGGGCATCGACATAGCTGGACCTTTCCCGGAAGGACCTGGCAAAGTTAAATTTCTAATAGTGGCCATGGACTACTTTACTAAATGGATAGAAGCAACACCAGTGGCAACTATCACAGGAAACCAAGTAAAAAAGTTTGTATGGGAAAACATCGTGTGCAGATTTGGTTTTCTGGGAGAAATCATATCCGACAATGGGAAGCAATTCCGAGACAACCCATTCAAAGATTGGTGTGAAAAATTGTGTATTCAATAGCATTTTGTCTTGGTAAAACATCCCCAGACAAACGGACTGGTAGAAAGAGCAAACCGGAGTTTGGGGGAGGGAATAAAAGTAAGGCTAGGCAAATACAACAAGAAGTGGATGGAATAAATCTCTCATGTCCTCTAGGCACACCGAACCATGGTCAAATCTAGTAACGGAGACACTCCGTTCTCACTGACTTACCGAATGGAGGCTATCATCCCAGCGGAGATCGGAATGCCCACATTCAGGACAGCAGAATTAGACGTGGTCGAAAACAATGAAGCATTGAAAATCAACTTAGAGCTACTAGAAGAAAAGCAAGAGCAAGCAGCCATAAGAGAGGCAAAAAGCAAGAGACAAATGGAAAAATACTACAATGCCAAAGTTTGAAACACAAGCTTTAAGCCAGGAGACTTGGTATACCGTAACAACGAAGCAAGCCACGCAGAGGATACTGAAAAGCTAGGACCCAAGTTGGAAGGCCCATACGAAGTCACAAAAGCACTTGGGAAGGGATCGTACAGGCTAAAAGACCGCAACGGAAAAGAGCTTCCGCGAATCTGGAATGTTTGCAATCTTAAGAAGTGTTATATACACAAAATATAAGCAGCTTACCCATACGGACCCCGTGATGGGAAGAGCATTTTTACTTTATTCTTTGTAATAACTTTTAAATATTGTGTAATATGTCTCTTAATTTCAATAAAAAAGTGAAGACTAGCTACTTTCACAAGTTATGCTTTGAAAAATTCTAATTTATTACTTTGCAAAGTTATCTGTTATATGTGATTAAGCCACGCACGCACTGAGCATGCCTCTAATAATGTTATTCCACATAACAAAAAGGATGAGTAACCTACAAACAAAACTCAAAATGCATAAGAGGCATTGCAAGCCCAGCATTCAAAACAAGCCTATTATAACATAGCATGTTAAAGAAAGCAAAAACTTTAATCATAGTATATCCAAATACAGATTATTGTAAAAGCATCATAGTAACTAAAGATAGCACGGATAAAAGTGTTTGAATATTTTGATTACAAAAAAATCCGCAAAGAGGTCATATGCGACCGCGGAAGAACAAGCAAACAAACTCAAAGAACAGCGTCTCTAGCTTCGTTCTCCAACTGAGAAAACACAAGATCACCAGCATCAACATCACCTTCAGTTGAGCCCCAACATTTCCCTCACCTTCGGACCCCGGAATAACATCCTCTGGGACCGCACCCGCTAAGTTCGGGTTCTCATAATCCTCCACCAAGAGGAAAGGATCAGAATTGGGACGAATAACCACGGTGGACAAAGCCGTGGTGATAAGTGCAGTAACCGGAGGCTCAGTATAGGTCTCCAGAATAATGGCCAAAGCTTCAGCGGATACGGGGTGATCTATGGAAACAAATACATCTTTCAAAAAAGGAAGACGCTCAGTAAGGTTCCTTTCCATCTTCCGCACTCTACTGTGACAAGTTTCTAGAGCAACAGACAACGCTTGACTTCCAATCACAACCTTATCTTGCTTATGATGCACGGGAACCATCAACTGACTCACATCAGGCTGAAGGTTAGTCATTCCTAAGACCTCAACCACGGCATCGTCCAAACGAAGAAGATCCATAACATCCCAAGTACTGGCATCCTTCTTAGCAGATAATTCCCGGAGAAACGGAAAGTCTAAACCACAAAGATCACGGACAGCAGAATTAAAGTCAGCCTCCGCGGAGGGATTATAAGCTTCAAGGTCACTTTGAAATCTTCCAGCTTGTCCATGTTCAATTCCAGCGGCCAAGCCCTCCTGCATCTCTTTCTCGATAGCACGGCCGAAAGCATTTCCAAGAGCCTCCATATACTCAATAGAGTTGGGACATTTAGCCATTAGAAGCTTCATGCCATGAGTCAACAACCATCTCCGCCTCGCGATAGCGTTAAGGAGGTGCGGATGAAAATTCTCCTGGAAATGCATACAACACCTGGTAAAGTCAGCATCAATCTCAGCCAATCTAGCTTCAAGAGGTTTCATAAGGTTATCCTGGAATTCCTCTAGCTGTTTCATGCTTCCCTCATACGTCTCCAGCTTCTCACGGAGACCCGCGGATGAAGTTTCCAACTCATGCACCTAAAAAATATGTATATATATATATAAGAAAAGGAAAACACAAAAATATGAAGAGGACAGTTAAGGATAGAAAAATATACCTGATTCACAAGACTTTGGTTCTGAGACCTCAAAGAAGAAGAGGAGGTTCCCAAGTCAGAAAGTTCACGGTCCTTCTCAGCAATGATAGATTCGAGGCCTGTCACTTTTAATTTCAGAGCACTACGCTCTTGCTCAAGAAGGCCGTTGTGCTCCTTAGCGGAAGCAACCTCGCCTCGGAGCGAACCCTCAATAGCCTCGAGACTAGAAACCCGAGTACGGAGTTGAGCCACCTCCATAGACTCATCCTTCGCCTGCAACAACTGAGACCTTAACTCCTCAATCTCCTTGTCCTTCACTTGCAGCAAATTATTTTTCTCCTCAGCAAGGGACTTCCACTTCCTTTTCTCCAAAATATTATACTCAGCACGCATTCTCACCTCAGAACTCAAACTCAAATTGCGTGCGGCAGACACATTAAACTCAGCAAATAACTGTTCATGTTCCATTCCGCGAACAGTTTTGAAGAAAGCAGGAGGAGTAAAATGATCAATCATATTAGCACATGACCGTCCGTCGTTCAGCTCAAAACCTTTAGTCACAGACCACTCAGGAATGTAAATCCCTTGCAAGTCAATGTCCGCATCCCCTCCCGCACGAATACTCCCAGCGATAAAATCACTGCCCGACTTCCCTGTAAAAAGGCTAAGAGTGCGATCCGTCTTGTCAGATGAACTAGAACCAGCAAAAATGGACGGAGTTGACACATCCTTATCCTTGACAACGTCAACAGGAGTAACGGTCATAGTAGCAGCATTAGAAACAAAGGCCGTTACAGTGGTGGTCGTAGTCATCACCGGAGAGAGAGAACTGATAAAGGAATCAACCTCAGGATCTGTAGATTTAGCACCTGAGTGATGAGAAGAATCGGATAGAACTACGAACCTCGCGGAGGGACCCACAGTTCGCAAAGAAGGACCAGTCACAGAATCAGTGTGATCTCTGCCCTCCTCCAAAGGTGAAGCTGTCACGGATGAAGTAATAAAAGGTAAGGTAAGAAGAGCTGGGACATCATGTTCTACCATTAACCGAGAAGCTTAAAGCAACCTATTAAGAACACTAGGAGATTTACCTCCAGCAGCGGAACCACCAGTTGTTCCATAATCAGCCCTCAATCTCTTGGGCGGATGAGAAGCGATAGGAGTACTCTCACTTCCGCGGATAACCCTCTTTTTCTTTGAATGTTTAGGCCCAGATGCTTCAGTTTCAGAAATAATGTTATCCGTGGTGAGAACGATTGGTTCAACATTACCATGACCACCAACGGAAGCAACCTCCTGATCTCCACCACCGCTACCACCTGCATCTTCAACAAACTCTCTTTCGATGCTAGCCGACAACTCCCTAGAAGGGCGATGAACTAAGGTTGAAAGTAGGGTCACGGTACGATGCTTAGCCACGGTCACGATAGGCTTCTCATCCTCAGTCCTTGCTCTCTCGATAATCCTCACCTCACGGGGGTCAGCGGTCCAAATAAAAGCATTCAAATCCATCTCTGCAAAGGACAAAAAAAGAGTAAATAAACAAGAAAAACAGAAAAAACAAAAACAAATAATCAACGTGTATACGGAGAAGAACACCCACCCTCTTCGTTCTCATACTCAAATCGAGGGTAAGTATCTTTATTCAAAAGGTAATTACGGCTTATGCCAACCCAGCAAAGAAATTCTTTTGGGAACCTAAGGAACGGAGAGGCTTGAGCAATAAGGGTATTAGCATGCTCCATATTATATTATGATATGGTGGGAGCTCGATCTTTAACAATGTTTATGCCCGAAAACCAACCAAACCGAGCATTAGCAGGAACTACAAACTCATCCACCCAAAAAAAGTGGTCATTCCAATTCTTCACAGAGTCTAAGTTCTTAGAATTACAAGCACGGACGTTCGGACGTTTGGTAAACCCAAACCAACCATTCTAATAATTATGCATATAGAAATATCGGAACAGACCAACATTGGGATTGATATTACAAACGTGACACCGGATTTCAAAATGAGAAACCTTGGCAGACCCAAAAACAAACAATTGGGAGAACAAAATTCGGAAGTGAGTAAGAACAGACACAAATAAGTTAGAGAATGGAATTTGATAGTTGGTGTAATCAAAGAACCGGGTATACATTCCAACTTTACCAGTCGGCCTTTCATGCATAGTGGCATCGGAACTCGGCAATTAAGGATGGAGCTCCTCCGGAACAAAATATTTTGAACAAATAGCGTCAAGGTGTTCTTGTGTAAGAACACATTTAATGGATGTGATACTACCCATAATAAAAGAGAAGCAAATGGGTTAACCTGAATGTAAACGAAGTTCTAGAGTAAGAGATGTTGTGCAAATAAAGAACCTTCAAGTTTATCAACAATGGTAGAAAAGTGAAAGAGGTGAAAAAAGAAAACAGTGAAGCACGAATCGACTATTTATACCCATGATATATTCAATTCGGGTAAATGACAGATGATGACACGTATCAACACACCTCCTTATTAACGGTGCAAAAAAACAAAGTAAAAAGATAATGATAACAGCTGGATGTGGGGCCCAAGCGGTCAAATCACGCAGAAGATGAAAGGACACGAAGAACCCACGTAACCAACGACAAACTGCCAAAACGACACAAAAGACGCGGAACAAAATGGGAACAAAGGAAAAAATGCTCACGGAACTCTAGTCTAGTAACGCTCACCGCACGCTATAATTGTTACCGCGTATAATAAGCGAACTAGACTGGGGGGACTTGATGACGTATAGTATGAACACCAAGATTACTGGGCTTAGTTCATAATATACGCATATGGGCCCAGGTCCAATACAACAAATAGCCGAACTACTAAGCCTGACAAGGGTTACGCTCCGAATATTCCAAAGACGCACGTGAGTACCTTTAAAAGCCGCACCCGTTGCACCTCCGCGGAGAAACACGGACTGCAGAAGGATACTCACGTCCGCAGACACGATTACACGTGGACCCTTGTCCGACAAGGGACCCACTCCGGCTACTAACAGTCGCAAGCAAAATATTAGAAAACCCTAGTATTGGGCTTGCCTATAAATAATGGTCATTTCACACCCTAAAGGAGGTACATTCTGTCCTATCATTAACACACACACATACTCTGACATTATCTTATTCTCTGACAAACATGTATATTTACTCTCACGCCGGAGCTTAATTGCGGGGTCTGCCCTGCGGTAAGGCTAACGGTTTACTCTCATTTGTGCAGATCATCTCTTCATTACTTGGATTAGTACAAGATCAACATCATAGCCTACTCCCTGGCCCAACCCATTAAGCAATCCAGACTCATATTCACCCCTACACTCTTTTTGTACTAACACCAAATGTAGCATATTAGCGTAAAAAAAACCAAATCATGCTTTTCAATCGGCAAATGCTAGCATTAATTGGGTGCTAAATATTTAACGAAAATACCCACATTGGCCAAACAAATAAATTGTGTGCCTTTTTATGCAAGAAAAAAAGTGAGATCCCTTAATTAGAGATGACCCTTAAGTTGAGTATCATTTTGTGTCATTTGCCATTTCATTGTAACAAGACTAACTATTTTATATATTTATCTTATGATATTAATCGTTTTTTGAAATGTTTTATAATAGTATATCTTATTGTCAAAATATATATCGTAATGTTTCTAACGAGCAGAAATGACCCGCGCGTTGCTGCGGGCGTCAATTTTTCGCGCGTTGTTGCGGGGCTTTTTTTTGTTTTGGTTTATTTTTTCGGTCTCATTTTTAATAGTTCGGCGCATTTTTTCTTTCTTATTGTATTTTGTGCGGATTTATTTTTTCGGTCTCATAACATTTTTTTTGGACCCAGGCCGCTAGAAAGTTGTAAATAGTTAAAAATAAAAGCACGTCTCGTAAATTTTTTTTTTTCCTTCTTATTTTTAGCGAAAGAAGTGGGGGTGGGAGGGATTATAAAGATTTTTTTTTGGGGCCGATGAAAAGTAACCGTGCGGAAAAAGGAGAAAAAAAGTTGGGCTAGATGTTGGACTAAACTAAAAAAAAAAAAAAAAAAAAACATGGGCCGGCCAAAATAGAAGGCAAAAAAAAAGTTGGGGATACATCTGGATTTGACCTAAACAAAAAAAAAAAACAAAAACTGGGCCGTGCCAAGCAAAAAAAAAAAAAAAAAAACATTTGGCCCGGCCAAATGAGCCCAAGGCCCAAGTCCAAAACATTGCCACTGTTGATGAACAGTGTCAATTTTTTTTTTTTCCTCTTATTTATTACGAAAAGTGGGGGTGTGGGTAGGGATTATAAAGATTTTTTTTTTGGGGCCGATGAAAAGTAACCGTGCGGAAAAAGGAGAAAAAAAGTTGGGCTAGATGTTGGACTAAACTAAAAAAAAAAAAAAACTACTTGGGCCGGGCCAAAATAGAGGCAAAAAAAAAGTTGGGCTGGATGTTGGACTAAACTAAAAAAAAAAAAAAAAAAAACTTGGGCCGGGCCAAAGCAAAAAAAAAAAAAAAAAAAAAAAAAAAAAAAAACACTTGGGCCGGGCCAAATGAGCCCAAGGCCCAAGTCAAACATTTGGCCACTGTTGATGAACAGTGGTCAAATGTTTGAGGATTAGTATTATGTTAAATAAATATAAAACTTACTATACTCTGTGTATCTCATTAAATTATATTTAAATTATAAACATGTCGACACGATTAACTCGTTTAATAAATACGTTAAGATTAAAGTTACACTTCTCGTCACAATTGAATAAACAAGTGGGTTGAAATTTTTGAACCCGTCAATTCATCAACTCGAATCCAACAATTGTCACCCTAATTGTCACCCTAATTAGAAGTATGCAGAATATAGCATTGCTTTAAAAGATGTTTAGTAAAGAAAATAAAAAACAATTCCCGAGATGTAAATACAGTTGACAAAGTCAGTAAACCGGTTTGAACGAATGAAGGGTGAAGTCAGATGGAGCCAATGCACCTGGCTTAACCATAGATCACCATGTGGCAATTAAATTCGTTACACTCTATATTGTAGCCCATCAACTTGCATTATTTCCCTTAATTCGAAAAGGTAGTTGCACAAAATTTCACAAACATGTTAGGTTTTGCAAATGCCAATTCCATGTGTTTCCTCAAATGAACGATATCGTAAAATTCACAACATACGAATTTAAGACATTGTCTCATGATGTTGTTATTATTATTAGATTTTATATGATGGCTAGATAGATTTACTGAAACCAAAATCGACATCAGTAGATTTTCTGGCGTGTCTTGTGACGTATTTACTACATGCATGCATAAAATTTTCTAAGCAAATATACATGCATTTCCTCTAATTTGGAAGATAAACCGCAACAAAATGATTCTACGTCAGGCTACCTTGAGTATTCTGCATTTACTATTTAGCAACAAGCTAGCTTTACAATGATACATATAACGACTATGTCGTGAAGCAGATAACAGCATCGACATCTACGAAATAGTTATAGCTAGGGTCGTATCGGTCTACCAAGAGTAAATTTCAAGTTAACTTATATAAGTAGCATTGTAATTTTATTATAACATTTCACAGCTTGTGTTGGTACTTCGCCATTTCGGACTTCTCTATGTGAGTTGCGGTCTTGTGGAATGGATATAATCAGCTAATTAATTAAGGGTTTATCGAAAGGGTTAGTGAAACGATTTTGCTATTATTGTCTAGAAGCCACCATGCATGGTTGGTTTTTCCCAACACGTAACAAGTCTAACAACAACATTGTTTTCGCTAGAGATCGTTAAGCTAATCGAGCAGTTAACTTGAGATAATTACTGAATTGGGTAAAATGTAAAAGTGTTAAAGAGGTCATTAGTTAAGTTATAGTATAATTCTCTGGATCATTCTAAATTGTAGAATAATCAAAGTATGTCATCAGTCTATATGATGTAACCACTACCTAATTAACTATATTAACTAACAAGGATATCATAACTATAATTAATTAGAGAGAGAAAGAGATTTAGTAAAATATTAACTAAGTGGGTCATATGGTTTATGAGAAAAGTTCATTTGCATACCAGTTTCTCCTCACATATCAAGGGACAAATCTCTACCATCCATTTGAGTTTGATTTAATGGTGAGGATTAATCTAAGATTTAACTTTATTTAATGGATAAGATTAAACCTTAAAAAACATTCATCGCCCCTTCTTACCTTTGTGTTTTTTAATTAAAATACACTTTCACCCTTATTTTTAAAAATCACATACCGCAAAAACCGTAAAACGTTAAGATTTATAAATTACACCATCGTAACAAGCATTTAATTATCTTTAAATAGAGGGGCACTTTCATATACTTTCGACAAACTTTTTTTTTTGTTTTGTATTTTTTTTTCTCGTGCAGTATTTTGTTTGATATATCACTTGTGATATTACACTAATCTGTAAGTTAGAACACTTCACATGCTTTCGTAAAACGGGTATAAATATTTGTGTGGAACTCCAACTGATTCATCGTTTTTGGCATTTAAAAGTACATATCCTTAGCTTTCTAACCATTTATCATACATAATTTTTGGACCTCCAAATCAAAATAGTTTATTTATAGAAGTTGATGAATATCGAAGAATTTTATTTTTTATCATCAAACCCGCTTGAAGTATCACATGTGATATAACATATTTGTACGTTCGAACACTCAACATGATGTCATGAAATGAGCATAAGTATTTGTGTAAAACATTAAATGATTGATCATGTTTATTCTAACCATATATCAAACATAATTTGTGAAAATTAAATTAAAACACTATAAAAACTATGTTTTAACCCTTTTAATCCTACTAACAGTATAATATCACAAGTGATAAATAACATTGATTACATGTTAAGATTTTTAAAAATAATCACAATTAGTGTCACATTATATTGCTTTATCACATGTGATATTAATTATATGTGAAATACCATAACTAATGTCACATTATATTACTTTATCACATGAGATTTTATTATATATTTATTTATCACCGGTGATACTACAATGTCAGGGGTAATAATTGTTAAGCTACGAGTGAATCTTAGTTTATAAAGGTATTGGTATAGGTTTTAGTGGTTAGGGTTTTAGGGGTTTTGGTATATAGTTTAGTGGTTAGGGGTTTAAGGTTTATGGTATAAATTTTAAAGTTTATGTATATATATCACTTGTGATATTACACCTAGTGGTTAGAGGTTTAAGTTTTTGGTATAGGGTAGTCGTCAGGGGTTTAGTGTTTTTGGTATAGATTTTAAAGTTTATGTATATACTACTTGTGATATTATACCTAGTGTTTATGGATTTAGGGTTTTTGCATAGGGTTTAGTGGTTAGGGGTTTAGGGTTTAGGTATAAGGATTAGTGGTTAGGGAGGAGGGTTGAAGGTTTTTGGCACAGGGTTTAGTGGTTAGAGGTTTAGGGTTTTGGTATATGGTTTAGTGGTTAGGTGTTTAGGGTTTATGGTATAGGGTTTAGTGGTTAAGGGTTTAGGTTTTGGGTATAAAATTTAGTGGTTAGGGGTTTAGGGTTTTTAGTATAGGTTTTAAAGTTTATATATATATCACTTGTGATATTATACATAGTGATTGGGGTTTAGGGGTTTTTGGTATAAGGTTTAGTGATTATGGGTTTAGGGTTTTTGGTATATGGTTTAGTGGTTAGGGGTTTAGGATATTTGGTATAGATTTTAAAGTTTATGTATATATCACTTGTGATATTATACATAGTAATTGGGGTTTTAAGGGTTTTTGGTATACGGTTTAGTGATTATGGGTTTAGGGTTTTTGGTATATGGTTTAGTGGTTAGGGTTTAGGATATTTGGTATAGATTTTAAAGTTTATGTATATATCACTTGTGATATTATACCTAGTAATTAGAGGTTTAGGGTTTTTGGTATAGGGTTTAGTGGTTATGGGGTTTAGGTTCTGGTATAGATTTTATAGTTTATGTTTATATCACTTGTGATATTATACCTAGTGGTTATGGGTTTAGGTATAGATTTTAAACTTTATGTATATATATAATACTTGTGATAATATACCTAGTGGTTAGGGGTTTAAGGTTTTTAGTGTACGGTTTAGTGGTTAGGGGTTTAGGGTTTTTGGTATATATTCTAAAGTTTCTGTATATATCATTTGTGATATTATACCTTGTAGTTAGTGGTTTAAGGTTTTTGCTATAGGTTTAGTGGTTAAGGGTTTAGAGTTTTTGGCATATATTTTAAAGTTTATGTATATATCACTTGTGATATTATACCTAGTAATTAGAGGTTTAGGGTTTTTGGTATAGGGTTTAGTGGTTAGGGGTTTAGGTTCTGGTATAGATTTTAAAGTTTATGTATATATCACTTGTGATATTATATCTAGTAGTTAGGGGTTTAACGTTTTGGTATATGGTTTAGTGGTTAGAGGTTAAGGGTTTTTGGTATAGATTTTATAGTTTATGTTTATATCACTTGTGATATTATACCTAGTGGTTAGGGGTTTAGGTATAGATTTTAAACTTTATGTATATATATAATACTTGTGATAATATACCTAGTGGTTAGGGGTTTAAGGTTTTTAGTGTACGGTTTAGTGGTTAGGGGTTTAGGGTTTTTGGTATATATTCTAAAGTTTCTGTATATATCATTTGTGATATTATACCTTGTAGTTAGTGGTTTAAGGTTTTTGCTATAGGTTTAGTGGTTAAGGGTTTAGAGTTTTTGGCATATATTTTAAAGTTTATGTATATATCACTTGTGATATTATATCTAGTAGTTAGGGGTTTAACGTTTTGGTATATGGTTTAGTGGTTAGAGGTTAAGGGTTTTTGGTATAGATTTTATAGTTTATGTTTATATCACTTGTGATATTATACCTAGTGGTTAGGGGTTTAGGTATAGATTTTAAACTTTATGTATATATATAATACTTGTGATAATATACCTAGTGGTTAGGGGTTTAAGGTTTTTAGTGTACGGTTTAGTGGTTAGGGGTTTAGGGTTTTTGGTATATATTCTAAAGTTTCTGTATATATCATTTGTGATATTATACCTTGTAGTTAGTGGTTTAAGGTTTTTGCTATAGGTTTAGTGGTTAAGGGTTTAGAGTTTTTGGCATATATTTTAAAGTTTATGTATATATCATTTATGATATTATACCTAGTGGTTAGGGGTTCAAGGTTTTTGGTATATGGTTTAGTAGTTAGGGGTTTAGGGTTTTTGGTATACCGTTTAGTGGTTAGGGAGGGGGTTTAGTTTTTTTTTGTATAGGGTTTAGCGGTTAGTGGTTTTGGGTTTTGGTATAAAGTTTAGTGTATAGCGGTTTAGGGTTTTTGGTATAAGGTTTGGTGGTTAGGGGTTTAGGGTTTTCGGTATAGGTTTTAAAGTTTATGTATATACCACTTGTGATATTATACATAGTGGTTAGAGGTTTAGGGTTTTTGGTATAAGGTCTAAGGTTTTTGGTATATATTTTAAAGTTTATGTATATACCACTTGTGATATTATACCTAGTAGTTAGTGGTTTAGCGTTTTTGGTATAGGTTTAGTGGTTAGGGGTTTAGAGTTTTTCGCATATATGTATGAAGCGTATATCAGTGATAGATAACGTATGAAGCGGAAGAAACCATCTGAAAACGGACAAAAACGTGCGAAAACGGACGAAAATAGACAAAAATGTGCGCAAACGGACAAAAACCGACGAAAACGTAAG
>BQNB010150325.1:0-16051 GCA_026074375.1 Tanacetum coccineum
TGAATTAAATTTGGACTTAGCAACATGGTAGAGCTTGTTTTTATGATCGTATCCATATAAGGATCGACCCATAACTCCTAAATACGAAGTTTTTATGGTCAAAAGAAGTTTAGAAAAAGTTTCGCAAAAATTCAGCTCATAAGGTAAATAATAGATGCTGACAGAATCGTAAATGGACGTTTTCATCAATTTCTGTGTCGTTTTGGGTCTCGGCTAAAACACGAAAGTTGTCCGGAATATCGTTTTGCATTAACATTTGCGAAATTTGGTCTAAAAGTGCATAAAAGTGGGGTTTTTACTCAAAACACAAGTCTGCGTTTTAGTTATAAAAATTCAGCTCATAAGGTAAATAATAGTTGCTGACAGAATCGTAAATGGGCGTTTTCATCATTTTCTGTATCGTTTTGGGTCTCGGCTAAAACACGAAAGTTGTCCGGAATATCATTTTGCATTAAAGTCGCGAAATTTGGTCTAAAAGTGCATAAAAGTGGGGTTTTTACTCAAAACACAGGTCTGCGTTTTAGTTTATAAAAATTCAGCAACCGTAGGGAAAATTGAGCTGATATAGTTTTTAACTTGAGATTCGGACCCTTTCTGGTCCGAACCGGCCTTTCGCTAAAACATGAAAGTTGTTTATTTGAACGTTTTACATAAAAAGTCGCGAAACTTGGACAGAAAATGTGAGATGATAGGAAAACATAGGGGTGAAAGCTAGTGATTTTTCTTTTTGGGAAAAGTTAAAATAGTTAACGAACATTATTAGATGATATATATATTATTAGGTATGATTCGGTCGCGTTTAAAAATAGTAAGTCTATTTTTGGAAACTTTATACATATAAGCATAACGAGAAAAATAAGGATAAGTATGTGAGTTATTGGTTCGTCAAGGTTAACGAGAAACTTAACATTTTTGTTAAACAATATTAACACCTTCAAATATACGAACTTTTCAGAAATGGAAACTTTCTAAAAATAGAAACTTTCCTAAAATAGTAACTTTCTAAAAATAGAAACTTTTCGGAAAAGTGGCGTAATTTAATGTGTTAATGAGAATGTCTTAATAAATAAAACTTAAGGCGCACATGTGGATTCCATAGTATGTAATTATATGTATGTGTATTAAATATATTTACTTATGCCAATTTATGCATTCGTCTCTCGTCCTTTATTTTCTTCTAACACGGACGACTATATTATAGGTCATGGTTGAGACTTGTCCCGTCATTGTTCCTTTTCGTTGTTTGAATTCTCTTATCCCGATTCTTCTACCTAAGGTGAGTTCATAGCCTCGCCTTTAAACTTTTAAATTGTTTCTATAAACCCCGCGGGGGAGATACATGTTTGTTTATAAAATTAAACACAAGTGATTTTATGGTATGTTAGACCCGATTATGAGATTATCTGCATGAGTAGCTATTGCCAAAGTCCCTAATTTCATGAACCGTTAATTACCTTTCAGGGTAAACGCTAGTACAAATATATAGATCTATTGGGCTTGACAACCCCGTCCGGGGTCTGAATCCATATTGAGAACACCCATGTCAAACGGACGTTTTGTATTGAGACAGTTTAGGTATGAGGCAATAATACCTAGTATCAGGGGCAAATTCAGACATATATAAATATGTAGTGTTAATGTTCGGTGTCATGAGCTCAATGCGATAAAAATGAATTGATACATTATATTCATTGCAATGTCCCCTATTGAACTATGCTTGTGTTCTAAATTGCTATTACGCTTTATTATAAACTCTATGGATTCACTCAACATTGTTGTTGACGTTTTTAGCATGTTTTATCTCAAGTAACCAAGGGTGATGGATGCTGTGTTCGAGGAGTCTGCGCTTAAGTTTTTAAAGAAACTTGTATTTTGTTCCATTTTATCAAACAAATTATCAAATGTTTGAAAAACTTGTGTTGTGAATTTGGTAACGATCCTGTGGGATGAATGTTTAATTACTCTGAATTTATCTTAAATGGAACAATGTTTTAAAACGTCTCTTTTCGAGTCGTTTTCTATATTCTTGTGCAATTGTACTATGAATTAACACCCAAAGTTGTATGTCCCGGTACGTTGTAAATTTGGGGTGTTAAAG
Source organism: Tanacetum coccineum (assembly GCA_026074375.1). Taxonomy (NCBI): domain Eukaryota; kingdom Viridiplantae; phylum Streptophyta; class Magnoliopsida; order Asterales; family Asteraceae; genus Tanacetum; species Tanacetum coccineum. The sequence continues at coordinate 2,099 of BQNB010150325.1, forward strand.
TTAACAAAATGTTTTTCTTAACTTGTGTAACAAAGATGTTTTGCATGCTTCTTTGTACACGTTTTAACACATGTTTTTATCAACTTATGTGTATACCCCTATGTGAAATTTTAAGTCTATGCCAACCAAACTAAGAACACGTGCACTTGGATTGACCTATCTGGTCAGACCTCAGGGCCTTTCCAACCCATGGCAAAAAAATTCTATAGGTCAGATCTATGTCAATTTTTGCAAGTTCTTTTTTGGTGGACTTAAATCGAGTTACCTGGTTAGACCTCAGACCCGAGGCATAAGATGAGACAAAACATGTATATGACATTATTATATGAGTTACTAAAGTCATGTGTCTCATAAAACTAAGAGTTGCATTTACAATGCAATTAACGCACGCCGCTTACCTCTTGCCCTACTTGTTTACACGTTGGTTAGACCTTCTGTAATAAGTGGGAGGTCAAGTTGGATCTTAGTCTTATTAGTAATTAATTGGGTAGTTAATTCTTTTAAGAATTTAATTATCAAAAATACTAAATTAAACTTTCTATGTTATGATTAATTGTGTTATTGCAACATAATTCGAAAACAAAAGTTTGTTTTTCTTAAAAGACAAACATAGTCTCTTATCCTGGTAAGAAGAGTGAGACTTACTCCTATCTCTTCTCCTTGGTTGACAAAACTAAGATAGGGTTATAATTGAAATTTTCTCATTATATTTAAACTCACTTACAATCTTTCATTATACTTTTTCGGTTATGAAATAATGAATGACAAAATATTTTTTGTAACTAGAGAACATTTTGTCTATAGCTACCAAAATAATGACATCTTGCACTTTTCAAGACGATGTATGAGTTTTAATTGTTAATAAGAGGAATTCTTAATAAAACGCAACAAGTTAAGAAAATCACTAGAATGTCTTCTAGGTATTTTTTCTTAGACTCACTTCATTCCTTATAGTGCTAAACACCCTTGTGGCTAGGCAGACCGATTAAGGAGGAATTTCATACTAAATGTTCAAGTTAATGAAAGAATGAATGGCTAGTCCCTCATCTACATAAGTAGAACTTCATATACTCTGTATAATACCTAAGTACATTGCTACTTGTAGGCATTCTAAGAGAGTTGGAAAGTAAATAAATCTCTATTTTCTTTATACTGGTGATGTAACACTTACAATGTTGACAAAACCAGTGGGAGCCTTGCGTTTTATTACTGAAAATACATTCATGTAATGTTGTCAAAATTTAGTGGGAGCTACAAGCGTTATTTCCTTGTTAGTTACCCATATTATTTCTAGCTTGCTTTGAAATAATTCATTAATTTTTGAATTTTTACGACCATGGTTTTAAGGAAAATTGTATTCTTTTATAAGATAACATGTTTCCTTTCTGGTGTTTTTTTCGTAACGTTATCTATAGAATAATAATCCATAATCCCTTATTAAACGTTATGGTTCAAAATCTACTTATAATATATATGACACTATCATATTGTTTATACAATCGAGCGCTTATCGTATTGTTTGTCTATAATAAATAATGATGTACTATACACAAGTGGGAGAAATATTAAGTGTGTGCAAGGAACAACATGTACCAATATGATTATTGGTTTCACTTGACCTAAATGTAAGGAAGCTAATATTTCTACTAGGACTTAAACATACAAGATGTTGCCTATTACATTTAAAAGTCAAGATATAATTGACTATATGATTTAGTCAAAATAATTATGGTTAATTATATAATCATGATTATGAAGTATGAAATTAACTTAAAAATTACCATTTGGGGGTCCCCCCCCTCCCTTTTGGGGGGGGGGTGAAATGTGGTGGGGGGGGGGGGGGGGGGGAACTCAAGAGTTTGCGTTCATGTATTTACGTTAGTTGAGTATAATTAGTATCTTGTTAGACGTTATGATAAAGTCTTTGGAATTAATCAATGACTTTATAACATAAGTATGTAGAAACTTTGTTATGTCTTCTTGTTAACACAATAAACCTAATAGTCCTTGCATGAATCAACGGACATTTAATGTATTTGAATGTTTGTATTCTTGTAAACACATGATCAAAGAATTCTTGATTGTTCTGTCTTCTTGTGAAACACCTGAACATGGACAGATAATGTATCTATTCAAGAAAGTTACATTATAGCATGCACTTTGTTGTAATATTAATGTGTATTCAAGTTGGCATCAACCCAATTGACAAGGATTTAATCCATGGAGATTTAGTTATCTAGGGGAATTCTGATGGTGTCTCACCTATTTCCAATACTCATAGAATACCCACATATATCATGGTATGTCTAATGTATTGAAACAAAACTATATTCGTTCTTGGTTTGATTTTTGATAACCTAAAATTGTTTACCTACAAAATCTATCAAGGTTAAACTTTGTCTTTCTCATATGTGTGTCATGGATACACTCAATATAGTTCAACTAGAAGGTATTCAAGACATTATCTATTTATGGATTAGGGATAAATCCCATTATGTCTTGATTAAAGTTCTGAAATTTGTTAATATCTTATGAATCATATTATTAACAAGCTAGTAGATGGGACTTATAAAATGTATTTTGTTTTGTCCCAATTAAAGAAACCAATTTATTGTTGCTTAAAATACTTAGTGTTTAGAGAAGTATCTCTTCTTACAAAAGTAAGTGGGAGATCTTAAAATCTTGAAGTATTTAAGTATACAAATGCCATAACCTTATGAATTTCCACTTGTGATGTGATACTAAGGTTAAGCATGAAAATGTCGAACCCAGAGTATTATATAACTTCATTCATAAAGGCGCAAGGATAGCTCTCACTTGAGTGATATTTTAATATACATTGCCGAGAATATAGGTAAAGGGTCATAATAAATGCTAACTATTAAGATGAATTATTATATTTTGGATCTGATAAATATCTTAGAACTGTGAAATTGATAATAGCGTCCTTTAAAAGACAATCAAGGGTTTGAGAGTGGATTGATCTTTCACCAAAATGTTAAAATGTGAGGTTTCGTGAGTGAGGAATGAGTTTCTTTGAAGAACTGCTCTTAAGGACAAGTTTTATATATATCTTATTAATGTCTGACTAAAGACTGAGTTTTATTCTTACTCAAGCATTGACTATGATTAAATATTTCTTTTTCTTAAGCAGTAATTTCAAAGATAACTAATTGCATACATGTTTCTTGAATCTGAAACATAAAAAATTAAGATTCGTAACTCTTTCCTTAATGATTACCTTTGCGAGGACGGTGCGTAATCAAAAGGGTTATGAGTCTATATTTAGAATATGACAATTAAGTTTTATAACTCTTTCCTTTATGATTACTTTTGCGAGGACGGTGTGAAAATCTAAAGGGGTTTCGTTATGAGTTTATATATAATCTTTATAAGTATACAAGATTTTAAAAGCATCCAAGTGTGGTATTAGATCTTGCATCTAGGAGCTGAGATCTTAAGTTTAATTACAATATGATTTTTTATTAAATTAAGATAACTCCTGAGTACACCTGGCATCAAGTGGGAGCACTATGTTTTTCCTCAAATTCATATGTTGTGTAACATATTGAAGGTATCATTCCATTTAAGATAGATGTTAATCCTTGAGGTTGGAATGAAACTTCACTTGAGAATTTTAGGAAATTAAACAAATAACCTTGGAATGAATGTTTAATGAAATAAACATATGCGGAAATTAAGTCCAACAAAAATGCAATACATCATTGAAGCAAGTCTTAAATGATATATTTCACTGGATAATTTGAACATGAATGGGAAACCTTTGTTTTAACGTAGGATTCATCATGTTATTATCCTTATATTGTATATGAGACTGGTTGTTACTTTTGCTCTATGAGAGCAAGATGAGATAAACATTAATATCTAATGAGAGTGTTTAGATGACTGATAACAACTGTATCTAATTGAGAGTGATTTAGATAACTGTTAAAACAAATGTTTACGAATTATATAAGGCATAGTGTTGTTTGTGTACACACGATGCTAGAGAATAACATTCTAGTAATGGAATATTTCATCTTTTATGATAAATCTACAGCGATGTTGTCGATACCCCACTTGTGGAATGGCCTATGTGAGGTGATGGGTGTTAGCTCCTGTGTGGTTGGCGCGGGATTGGTTATTGTACTTGGCAATCATTGCATTTTATTTATCATGTCGCGCGCGTCGCAGTGCATGGTGGGCAGTAGTACCAAGACCGTAAGGCTCTTTGTAATTCCAGATCGTGGTCCTGAGTAGCACACCTACTCGCATGAACCCCCCGCAATGAATCTCGCGCGCCCACCGCCACCCACGCAGTTCTTGCCTTTGACACATAGCTTCCTGTACGCACTCCCACACCTGTGCTAGTTCAGTATGACCCCCCCCCCCCACCCCCCTCACCCCCCCCCCACACCCCCCCAACCCCCCCCCCCCCCGCCCCCCCCGAACGAAACGTCGATAGAGGGGACACCATTTCGAAGTTGAATCTCAGCGCAGTGCTGACGTATTCGCCGGGCATCCTTTTGTCATGAAGGGTTTTTTAGCGTGCCCTTGCTTATGAATTCGATGATAGGGTCATCCACGTAGGATCCTGCTCTTCTAGCATCGTCGATATCTCATCTCCGAGGATGGATTTGTTCTTCCAAGATTTCGACCAACACCTGCTTGATACGTTCGCGCCGAAAATTGTGGATGCGATATTACTTAAGGCATCGACTTTTTTGTTGTCACCCCTCGGAACTTGCCTAATGTGTGAATCTATCCAAAGACCCTGGATTAGCGACTTGGTCTTGTAGAGTATTGAATCAGGTTGTCTTCTTTAGCCACATGGTTGGCTACTAATTCGGGACGTCCACATTATGCTTCTAGGGTCGTTATACCATTTCGTGCTAAGCTGCAATGCTTATAGTCCCGCAATAGGTGCTTAGTACTCCGCCGCGTTGTTCGTGGTGTGAATTCAAGGCAGGGCGTAAGGAATTCCATTCCTTCGGGTAAGTGGGGTGAGGCCTGGGCCCAACCCGTCTCCGCTTGACGTTCATCCGTGAATAAGATCCATGGTTCTTGGAGTTTTACTTCGCTCTGGGGGAGTACCTGAGCATCGGTTTCTGGTTTTTTGATGAGAAAATCCGCCAGTATCTGTCCTTTCACTGTGGTGCGTGGTCTATAAGAGATGTTATGCTCCCTCGCAACTACGCTCACTGTTTAGAGATAACCTGTTTGATGGGTTGATCTGTGTATTACAATTATTGGTTGCGCTTGGAAATATTCTGCGCGGTCTTTTGGCGGCATAATACTCACGCCTCTGAGGATCGCATCTCCTTGAGCTTATGTTGATCTCAGTTTCCTTGAGGGCTTTATTACGAAGTATACCGGTGTTTGTACAGAGTCCCTAATTGTTCTTGGTAGCACGACGCTAATTGTCCCATGCATCGCGGATAAATACATAATCAACTCCTCCCCTGGTCGGGGTGCAACTAGCGTGGGAAGTGCTGCTATATGCTGCTTGAGCTGCGTGAAAGCTTCTTCTGCTACTGTAGTCCAACAAAAGTCTCCCTTCTTCGTACACTTCTTGAGCGTTTTGAACAAGGGGAGTGACTTGTCTGCTGACTTGGATAGGAACCTGTTCAAACCGGCTTAATCTTCCATTTAAACGCCTGGCACTTACTTTCATCCGTCGCGGTGAAGGAAGTTAGTATGACAGCTTTTGTTTTTTCTGGACACGGCTTGATGCCGTAGTGTTCTATTCATAGTATCCCGAGGAACATGCATTCTGTAGCCCCAAAAGTGCATTTTTTAGGATTTTGCTTTCATATTGATTTTTGCAAGTGCCTAAAAGTTTCTACTATGTCGCGCACTCCAAATCGTCTTCGGTGTGGATCTTATAACAGGTATGATCATAGACTTCCAGGTTAGGCCCATTGCCCTCGAACGCGTTATCTACAGTCGCTGGTAGGTGGCACCCGTATTCTTTTAGGCCACAATGCAATCTTTGTATTACGCATAGACACCTTGACTTGTGTGAAAAGGCTGTCTTTTCCTCGGTCATCTTGGCCATTTGGATTTGTTGGTGATTAACCCTTGTATGCGTCCAAGAAGACTTGAAGGGTATCCGCATAAGGACTCCACTTTCCAGTTCAATCTCGGTTGTTGGATTGCAGTATTGTGGACATGCTTTGTTAAGGTCAGTGATTGTCATCGCACCATCCGCCATCTACCATCGCTCTTTTGACCTATAACTAGGGTTGGAGAAGCCATAGTCTGGTTATAGACTTTCTCGATGATACCGCCTCCACGAGTTTATGTACCTCCTCCAAGAATGGCCTTAGTACGCTCTGGAGGCTTGCGCGTTTTTTCTGACGTAACTGTGGGAGTATCCTTGTCGGATTTTCAACTTGTGTTCTGTGATCGATCGTTGGCACCCAGTCATGTGTTTTTGGTTCCCATGCAAATGATTTCGAGGTTTCTTGCATAGAGTTGCGCACACATGCAGCGCACCTAACCCGTATCAGACAGCGACCCCCCGATCGATACTTCTTGCTCTGGGTAATCGGGATGAATTGCGACCTTCAAGTTTGTCACTTTGGTTGCGTGCTGTCTCTGAGTCTGCGTCACGTCACATGTGACTGTGTTGCATTCTTTAGGTGGTGCGGCGGTGTTGTAGATGGTGACAATTCCGCCGTCGATGGGGAATTTTAGCATCCCGTGGGCCGTGGATGGGACCGCGCGTATCGCTAAGATTCCTGGTCTTCCAATAATGCCATTGTATGGCTGATGGTGATCTGTTCACATTAAAATTCATATAGGCTGTATGGAGTTGATCCTTTATTGCAAACCATAACCGGTAATGTATTTGCCACTGGGCCATATCTTTTCTCCCGTGAAGCAAGTCAACGAGTCGTGCCGGGTTTAACTGACTTTTTACTTCTCGGGGAGTCTTTGGAGCAATGTTCGTATAGTATGTCTATAGATGCTCTCATCAATGTCATGCGTGCGCGGGCGCGGGGGGGGGTGGTGGATGTAGTGACCCGTAGCATTTTATTCTCGATGGTAAGTGGCTCCACCACTGCGTTGTCCGCAGTTAAAGTGGGAAAAGAGATGCCACTTCCATGCGAAAATTTTTGGCTGACTTTTTGCTTAGTTTTTCGCTGCCATGACTTGCACATATGATGGTGTCAGATTTTGTCTCTAGGTTGCGTCTTTCTATGGCTTCTGTCCTTTGTGTTTATATCCCTCCTTGAGTTCTTCACCAGGTGATCCCAATCTGCCTTCCTTTACCCAATTTGTCAATTTGCGCGACGCAGTTGGAGCAACCTCATTGGTAGTTATGGCCCTTTTGCCTAAGATATCACAGGTATCCGTTACCACGCGTTGCTCTTCTGGAGTTTTGTGCATTGGTGGTGGTCCTTGGGAAGTTTGCAACCTTCTGTTGGAGCTATCTCCTTTGGGGTCATTGTCTAGTTGGGGTTTGTTACTTGTCGTTCCCCCGCCCGCCCCTCTGACCGCGGTAGCTGTTGTTGGCGACTTGCTACTCTGGTCATTGGTTGTCTCCTGGACTGTTAATTGTGACCTGTTGTTTGGAGTAGCTTTTTCTGCTGTCCGATGGCGCGCTTCTCCTTGATTGAAGGACCTTGTGCGTTTTCATCAACTCATCAAAGGTTAGGGGAACCCTTCATTCAACCTTTTGATAAGTTCTGGGTTATTATATTTCCAGTATATAAACCCTGTGAAGATCTTGAGAATTTTGGGGCACGCCTTGACGTGTAACTATTTTGTCTTTTTGTGAACACATGAACATAGAGTTAATGTACTTATTCAAGATATACACGTTATAGCATGCACTTGGTTTTAAAATACTTTGTATTCAATTTGGTTTGACCCAATTGCCAAGTATTTGATCTAAAGAGAATTAAGTTATCTAAGGAATTCTGATGGAGTCTTACAATTCTAATACTCATAGAATACCACACTATCATGGTATGTCTAATGTGATGAAACAAACTATATTCGTATTGTTTGATTTCAGATAACTTTAATTGCTCTACCTCCAAAATCGATCAAGGCTATAAATTTGTGTGTGTCATGGATACACCCAATATAGTTCATTCAAGACATTATCTATTTATAGATTAGGGATGAGTCCCATTAAGTCTTGATTAAAGTTCTAAAAATGTTAATATCTTATGAAGCATATTATTAACAAGCTAGAGATGAGAACTGTAAAATGTATTTTTGTGTCTCCAAGTAAGAATAATTATTGTTGCTTAAATACTTATATTTACAAGAGAATATCTCTTATTACAAAAGATAGAGTGGGAGCCTCTATAGATCTTGAAAAGATTCAAGAACAAATACATAACCTTCTGAATTCACTTGTTGATGTCATACTAAGGTTAAAAACATGAAAATGTCAAACCAAAGTATAATGTAACTCTCATTCATAAATCCGTAAGGATGCCTCATCAATGGAGTGATATTTTATATCAATGCTGAGTGAATATAAGTTTAGGAGGTCATGCTAAAAACCTGCAACTAATAAGCATAAATATCACATCTTGGATCTAATAAATATCTTAGAACTATGAATGAAAAGATGCAGTCCTTAAAAGACAAATCAATGTTGAGAGCTTGATTGATCTTTTACCAAACAGTTAAACTGAAAGGTTATAATGAGTTTCTTTTAAGAAAGACTCATAAGGACAAAATTGTTATTACACATTAATGCTTGACGGGCGACAGATTTTTAATCTTACTCAAGCGATTGACTATGATTAAATATTTTCTTATCACACGCCTTAAGTATATCAAAGATAACTAATTGACATACATGTTTTTTGCGAAACTGACATATTTCGAATTAAGGGATCATAACTCTTTCCATTAATGATTACCTTGCGAGGACGATGTGTAATACACTAAGGCGGTAAATGACGTCGTATATTTGCAAATATGACAATTAAGGTTCATGACTCTTTCCTTTAAGATTATCTATGGAGGACGGTGAAATCAAAGGGTTACAGTTTAAATAATCTTTATAAACTATACAAGATAATGGAATTCAATGTGGTATTGGATCATGCATCAAGGAGCTGAATCATAAGTTTATCACAATATGATTTTTGATTTAAATTAAATAACTCCGTTATACATCTGCCAGCAATGGGAGCACAATATTTTTTCCTTAAAATTCAAAATGTATTTAAGCATATTGAAGTATCATTCCATCAAGATTAGATGATAATCCTTGAGGTTGAAATGAACTTCACTTGGGAATTTAGTAAATAAAACAAACGACTTGGAATGAATTTTTAATAGAAATGCGGAAATTAAGTCCAACGCCAATGCAGATACATCATGAAAGCAAACTTAAATGAATATTTCCACTTGAAAAGATCATTTAATACATGGATGGTAACCTTGTGCTTTTTAACTAAGGAATCATCATTAATATTATATGTTGTGTGAGACTGGTTGTTACTTTTGTACAGAGCAAGATGAGCTAACAACAATAGTATCTAATTAAGAGTATTTAGATGACTACAACAATAACATCTAATGAGAGTAAATTCAGATTGATTGTTAAAATAAAAGTTTTTACGAATTGTAAGAGGCATAGTGTTTGTTTGTGTACACACGATGCTAGGCGAAATCCAATGTCTAGTTTATGAATGGATTTTCATCATTTATGATAAATTAGCTAACTGGATATGCTCAACCAAGAGTATTATTACAATACACATTAAAGAATGAGAATACTTTACATTTTAAGAAACTGTAAAGATGACTGTCTGAGATAAGTATGTTGTTGACTTCAAATACCTTATAAAAGGAATTGTTACATTCCCTAACTTAGATTCTTGCAATAGTATGCAAATATACATACGACACTCATCATATCGTTTAAATTCTTTACAAATTTGTGAATTTGAAACAAGTATTCAGAAAGTTTACTCGGATAACTATTTAGTTGTCTTGTAAAAAAAAGTTGAGAATGTTAGATACATTGGACTTCAACTTGCTAATTAGTTTCATGCATATCTGTTTTAGTATTTGGATAATTGGGATGTAAGACAATTTTTACTTTCTGATAAATAAAGATACGTGGTATTTGTTATTCATACATATAATAATTGTTATCCTATATTTGCATGTTTAATCCTTGAATAATTTTAATTGTTCTAAATATGTCCATTGTCGGTTAACAGTATAGGAATATTGTTACAAAAGACAAATGTGAGTGTTGGTTATATTCTTTGAATATATGGATGGTTCCCGCCAAACTCATATGTTTTTCACAAGGGATGCATATTGGACTCCCCAACCTTCGCATATTTACTTTTGGATCCTTAGTCATGAGTAGAATATTAAAAAATGGTTAGTTAAGTCATCCTTAGACTTGAGAATACAAACCAAGTTCTGGTATGTTGGATATCACTTTAAATTCCGAAGTCCAAACGCTTACCTTAAAATGGTATTTATAAAGGCTATTATTGGAAGTGATGTGAAGCAGCATTCACAACACTTGTATTCAACAAAGAATTTGTTTCTCCACTTGATGTGCAGAATGCTACCTTGGCGCCTCTCTAGAATTAATCAGATAATTATGTGGCCGCACCCATAGGGTAATGCAAGATGATTCTTGATTACATTTGGTATATTTGTATTAAATTCTATAACGAGAATCTAAATGTTTAAACTATATGGAATGAGTTAGGATCCATATTCATGGTTTAACGGACATCTGAACAAGGGATATTAAGCAAGAGATACATAACCATGCTACAGAGAATGTTTTTGAAACTGAACTCAGACATTTCTAGTTTAACAAAGAATGTGAGTGTTGCTAGACGTTTCCGTCGTTAGTATATGGGCAGTCTGCTACTCCAACTCCAAGTGGTAGCTGTTTGGATTTATTGTTAGTTGGAACTAGCACTAATAACGGACTAAAAATGTGTAAGCCTATTGGGGGCACACACGTTAAGACACAAGAGTACTTTTATATGTATTAGATATAAATAACTCGTTTATATTTAATTAAAAAATAATATGTTTTCACAAATATATTTAAATGGTTGGACCTTAACTAACGTTATAAAATCATGATTAATAAAAAGGAGAAGGGCTTATACATAGTCAAAAATGGAAACCCTTGTCCTCCTCCCAAATTTGGCAGATTTTGGAGGATTCTAGAAAGGGATTTGTGCAAAAATTATAGTGATAATAATGAATGTTTAGGATAAGATAGAAGAGTTGTGATAAGCTTAAAGACTTGAAGTTTATCTACAAAGTTTTAAAGTTATCTACAACTAGGGTTGAGATACTATATAAACACCTCATACCTCTTCTCATTTAATTCGTCCCACACAAATAATGTATGACAGAGATATATGATATTTGAAAGTCATTCATAAAAAACCAAAATCTTCACCGCCACAAAAGAGTAAACAATTATATATTGTTTGTTTACCTTTTTCTCCATGACAACAGGAAGTAACAATATATATATTGGTTGCATGCGCATAACATATTAGATATGAGATCATGCATGCATATGTCTCACTTATATGCAATATTTAATTGCATACAGTGATCACTTTTCCTTCTTCTTTTGATAATCAAGTTCGAACGCATCCTATTAGGAATTCGAATTGGTTTTCAAGTCTACATCTAACACTAGTTGTTTTAGTAATCATGAAGTAACGACTAGCATCGTGACGTACTTGTTCGACGTGTTGTGTGAGCAACCGTAGAGGTGGTAATTTAACCACTTTATTTCATAACACTTGATGGTGTCTTCGAGGGTTAGTTTTCTTGTTTACCCTATTGTTTATTTATTGTGTGTTAATCGTATGCATCTTACTTGATCCATATCCGCTGCGTACTCGTGGTTGTTAATGGTTAACAGTTTATCAAATCCCAACATGAATAAGATACCAGGTATAGCTAGGAAACTATCATCAAATATATAATTGACATGTCCAAAAGGTTTCCAAACATTAGATTTCAAAGATAATATTTGAACAAGTACCTTACCTTGTTGGCAGATGGCCATAACAACTTTGTAATCATCTGTTGAGGAATCATAACCAAAGCCCAAACATTGCATCTCTTTAGGAGTTCTTTTTGGTGCTTGTTGAATTTCTCTAAAATCTCTAGTCACAGGATTGGTTACACATATTCGAGCTCCTGAATATATGCATAACAAGGGCCATTGCAAGAACCATCCATAACTCCACTTCTGTAGGTAACTCCCACCCTGAACGTACTTTGACCCAACCTCCAGAATATAAACAAATATGGATGTAATCATAGCGATTTTTTTTACACTCCACTTTGTTGCAAATAAATTAGCAAGAGTTTTAGCAAAAGAAGGACTTGATACAGAGAATACCCAACTTACAAACGCTTTTGCATAGAATAAGGATCTTTCCGCAAGACAATATCTAAAAGTATATGCCATTCCACAAACATCAAACATGACCATCTCAGTAACACTAGATCTAAGTCTTTTTTAGGTCTATAGTGGCATGCTTAGCAACGAACATTATATTAATTTGCGTGTTTCTGTCAGCAGGTTTTCAAGTATTTAGGATCATACGAGGTTTTAAGTTCATCACAAACCTCAAAATGAGCTTTGAACCTGGGCTTTTTGACATAAAAAAATGAAAAAATTAATAAGATACATGAGTATATAACTACATTTAATCAATAAATTTTAATAAATTCATAGGTTACATAATACAACTGATAAGATACATAAACAGGATTTGTTGTGTAAGTGCCACATATTGTACAACCTTTATTATAAGGACAAAAGCTATAAATGAGCAATGTACTTTTATTTTTGTGCTAATACGAGTAACCTACTTGTTAAAAGATCAATATGAGTAAGATACTTTCAAAATTTTACCAATATAACTAACCACTTGACAAGATAAATTACACCGTTAGTACCCAACACATAAACAATTGCACCGTTAGTCCCCTATAAATAACCAAGTTAGTCCCCAACACATAACCCAGTTAGTCCCAAATACATAACCATTGCCACCCACCGCCGCCACCACCACAACCACTCACCACCACCACCACCACCCATCATCACCATCGCCACCCACCAACACCACCACCCATCACCACCATCACCGCCCACTGAGTTCAAGTTGGATAATAATAAAATTTACAGTTAAAAAGTTTTAAAAGCTAATATTCTGCAATCAGCAACTACCTAGCTTTTCGATGGTTATTTGTACTTAAGAACTTCATTTCCTGCTCGTATACTTTATGCATTTGGAAAATCATCAACATTTTAATGTTTGAAAATGGAAAAGATATAAGAGAACTAAAACAGAAATATCTAGACTAAATGAACATACTAAAATGTACATGTACTTGAAATTTGTGTTTCATACGTAGGTGAGGAAGCTTGAAATATTGATAGCCATTCTAGTTTTTGTGATGGCTGGATGTTTGTTCCTAGACTTAGTGGCCGAGGTGCCACTGGTGATGCCATTGCACTACTTGGTGCACTTGTCATGCCGTATGATTCCACTCTAAAAAAGCTTGCTTTTTCTATATTATGTGATTCTCTAAAGTTTGTTATTTATCATAACATTAACTTCCCCTTTTGCTAATAGACATAATCTCTTTCTCCATTCCACTCTTGTTCTTTCTCGGAAGATACCAAATTCAGTTCGTGGCATCAATGTAAGTCCTTTCATCAAATAGGACGCTTATAAAAGATGAGCGTAAATTTACTTGAAAGTTGGCCCATTTTGTTTACACAGTCAAACTCGCATTCTTATCTTTTAATGGATAATTTTGATTGGATTACAGGATGCATGCAGATACTTTTTGATAGAGAGTGGTATGTGTTGTCCCAATATGTTGAGTCGAAATCTAGTTGCAAATATACTGAATAATTGTTATTTCGTCTAACTACTGAACATCATA
>BQNB010150326.1:0-16051 GCA_026074375.1 Tanacetum coccineum
TGTTATGGTTGAGGTGGAGGTGGTGGAAGAGATGTTGTTGTTGTGATTGTTGTGACAGTTGTTGTTGATGTTGGTAGTGGTTCTTGAACCGTTGTGGAGACAGATTGTGACATTGTGAGATCGATAACCAGAGTGGTCATTAAAGGAACTGAATAGGTGTCCTGATGAATGGGAACCGTGACCATTGATTGAACTTCCGCTTCAGTATTAGATTTATTAGGTTCGTCATCCTGAGGTTTCTCCATAAGGAATTAATTGGTGAAGCTGAGTTCCTTATCAAGATTTTGTAGAGAAGATAGGGTTCCAGCAGAGCTTGCAGGTTCTTCAAGTATCACTTGATCTTCAGTTGGGAGTTTGAGGTTGTCCTGAACACTTGGGTAAGACGTTGTAGTAAACTCTTCATCCATTTGTTCATGGTTTTGTTGAGTTGAAGCATTAGTAACCTCGAAGTCCATGTGTTCAAGGTTTGGTCCAGCATGAACAGCATGACTTGACTGAGGTTGGGACTCTGCAGCGTCACCAGGGTTTGATCCAGCCTGGCCTTTATCTTGTATACCGGTGTTTGGTCTAGCCTGGCCTTCATCTTGTTCACCAGGGTTTGGTCGAGCCTGGCCTTCATCTTGAGTTCCAGCATTAATCTCAGGAGACACTTCCTCATCAGATTTCGTCTTACTGTCAAGACCCAGTTCCACATACAATGAATAAGATTCATCATGACCATAGGGTTCAGTTGTGGTAGGTGTGCGCCTCTAGAAGATATATTGTTCAGCGGGACTCTTTTTCTTTGGTGTCTGAAGGGTGAGAAGATCAAAAGCTACTTGTTCATCGCTGACCTTCTCTTTTCCCTTTCCCTGTACATCAGGAAGTGGTTGAATTCTCCCAGAGTCAGGTTCCCTTATAACCACCGGACACGAGCTGGTACCACTGATATGTTCTGCTTGTTCATTAATCTTATTATCAACGCCGTTGAATGTCTGCTTCTTCATCACCATAAACAGGTTCCTGTTCTGGAACACCTTCGTCAACAAACTCATCAATCAACTGCAGAGGGCTCTTTGGACTTCTCTGCTTTGTCACCTTACCAGCTTTAGATCGTTTTGCGGGATATGATGCATCAGATGTCTCCTTGACCAGTTTATGATTTTTACTTTGGTCTTTCTAGGAGAGTTCAGTTGTTGTTGGTGTTGGTTTGGGTGGTTTTATGACTTTAGATGCTTTAGGTGATGAGGGCTTAGTCTGCTTAGCTGTTTTGGATTTAGTAGCCTTGGCAGCTTTGAGAGATTTGGTTACATCTTCTTCCTCTGCTTTACCGTGTTCTTCATCCAGACAACGTTGATACTCACCTACATGCTCCAAGTATCTACTGTAGTAAGGTGCACTTGGGATTTCATCAGTAAGAAGAGCATCAGGTATTGGCATGCCAAAGGCTTCCCTTTTATCCTTTCCAACAAACCTGAGGGTGTTCAGAACGCTTTCCTCATGTAAATAGTGAAGAGGCGAGCTAATTCTTGGATGTATGTTGTGCTTGGTTCTCAGGTGGTGGATGATAAGTTTGGTGAACCTAACATTTAGGTTTAGCAGATGAAGGGTCTTTTTCTTTCCACGAGCTTCCGTAGCTAAGTTCTTCCTGTCAGTAAGGAAGGTTTGTATGGATTGAACAAACTCCTCCCAAATCCATTCAGCATAGTCAATGTTGGAGTGATGAGTGATACCACAAAGAATCTAAAGCACAGGATGTCTTGGCCTGTTAAATCCAGAACTTTTACTTGTGAGGCACTTGTTGATCATAGACAGGATGGCTCTCCATGGTTGATATAAAGCATTAACAGACATTGCAGACACGTTCCTGAGCGTGCTGGGGTATCCCAAAGTGTTGACATACTCAATTACAGTATCACTTAAAGGTGGAGCCTTGAAAGGATTATTATCATCGGCCGGAGTGATATCGAGTGCATCTCTGAGAATATCTTTGTGTAGATTGAACCATTTCTCATCCAACTGACAGCTGTACAATCCTGTAGATGAGTTAAAACACATGGTGTCCCAAAACTGTTGTATGTAGATAGCAGGAATCGTAGAGGATGCAGTGAAGGCCCTAAAGAAGTTGATGTTCTTTAGTAAGGCTACAGCAATCTGGAAGATAGGATTCCTCTGAGACTTTAGTACATCAAGTACACAGGTACTCTTGCCGATAGGCACCTACTTGTTTAACGGCAGTATTTGATCATCTGTTCTTATTGGTGGTGCGACAGCAGGAGCTTGTTCCACGGGAACATCATTTGCAGGAACATTCAGGTCAGCCATAATATCTGCACAATTAGATCCAACACCAGGACATACATATAAATATATGATGTTAGATGGGAGCAATTTGCTCAAAGAGATGTCAACCTTTGAATAAGTTTGACCCAACGATACTTGACAAATTGCTAGACCAATCTAATGACAACTCTCTAGATGATACAATGAGTGATCCTCAACACGCTACAACTAACTCGCTACCAAAATAGAAAATTTGAAAATAGAGGGTTAAATATTATAATAAAATAAAATCTTTACTAACTCGCTAGGGGGTAGCGAGTTGCCTGCTCACAATTAAATAAGATAAGATAATCAACTCGCTAATGACAACACGCTACGAATATTCTAATTAAAATACTAACTCGCTAATAAATTTAAGAAATTTGAAATAGCGGGTTTATTATTTTAATATTAATGAAAATCTTCCTCAACTCGCTACTGGGTAGCGAGTTGCCTGTTAATAATAAAATAATCAATAATATCTAATTCGTTAGCAGGCAACACATAACTCGCTATTAAGCATCAACATTAACTCGCTACCAAGAACAAATTACCCAACTCGCTACTTAGAATTATTGCAATGCGCTACATAGCACAAAATCAATTCGCTAAGACCTAAAATTACAAACCAGCAAGTATGATCAAGAAAGCACATGAATAAGCGTTTAGACAACATTATTAACCACTTAGCAACAATCAGAAACAACAAACATCAACAAATACACAACTTTGACTAATAAAAGTCAAGACCTATCACGAAAATCATACAAGCCACAAAATGATGAAGGGATATTCATTTATAACAGAAACAAGACATTATACATACTTTCTAAGCCTAACTCAGCAACCAAGAACTCATTCCAAACATAAATGAAGATTTAGATGATGAAACTAAGCGAACACTTTGATTTGTACTGATTTAGGGAGAATAAGGCTACCACGTTTTAGAAGAAAGATCATTATATGATAGATAATGAAAAACAGAAGGTACCTTAACACAAAAGATCATAGAAATTGAAAATCAAATGAAGGTTCAATCTAGCGAGTTGCGTGGGCGTTTTGAAAGAAAGGGTTGACTGAATTTGGAAGGTTTGACCAGGACAACTCGCTGGCCCCCTATTTATACATTTAAGGTTTCATGATTTGGAAAAAATGGTCCCTTAACTTCCTAATGAGGTTAATAGAACAACACAAAAAAGGTTTTATTCAAGTTTCAAAACTGGCACAAATGGACCTTATATTTATATAAGCCTAGGAATCATTTAGCAAATTGCACATAAGTCCCTAAACTCACACATTATTGACAGTTTTGGCCTTTTGAGTTAATATGAATTTAACCCCCCTTTAGTTTGTAAACCCGATCAATACAAAAACTGTTTACCAATTAAATATTTGATGACTTAAAATGCCCATTAGATGTCATAAATTTGAAAAACACTCTCCCCCTCAATCAATGACCTGTTTTCTATTGAAAGAGCTGTAGTCATTGATTGAGTGTCAAATTTGGAAAAATTCAAGTCTGATTTATTTTCAAACAACACTTTTCCACCAAGTGAGACACAAATAATTTTCTGAAGAATGATAGAAGGAAAATCATTTGGATAAAAAGAAGACTTCTCTTCTTGACCAAGAAATAATGCACTGAAGCATACATTAAGTCAGAGTTGCATGGATATAAAGTAATCCATGCCCGGGAGAACTTAATCACCCGTTGTCAGGAACAACCGTCTTTTTGGCGACATGCTTTCCTCAATTTGAAAAGCGGGTTGCAGTCTGAAATAACTGCAAGCCATAAAGACATGTTTTGAAAAGTTTGAACTTCCGTTCGAGCTTCATTTAAAGACCCGTGTCATTATTGAATGACATTTCTAGGTCCGTAAATGTTATCGATAAACGGAAGACATGTCCTGAAAAACTATTTTTGGTATTTTTTATTTTCTGATATTTATGGTTTTTGTAGGTTTTATATTTTTGTATTTTCTTTTTAGATTTTAGCTATATACATATTTACATAGTATATAGGAGGACCATCCTTTACTCCTCTTCTCCTTCCTGAAGACGTTTAAGAGTTTCCGGAGACATACTTTTCATACCAAGACGCAGGAGTAGAAATTCGAACCGCTCTCTTGGTAAGGCTTTGGTGAATATATCTGCGAGCTGATAATCCGTCATCACGAAGTACAATTCAACCATGCCTTTCTCAACTTGCTCTCTTATAAAATGGGGTCGTATGTCAATGTGCTTGTACCGGGAGTGCTGGACATTATTGCAGCAGAGAGCAATGGCACTACGATTGTCACAATACAAGGGAATCTTATTGAAGACAAAGTCGTAGTCTGTAAGATGTGATCTTATCCAAAGTATCTGAGCACCACATCGTCATGCATCTCGTGTTCTTCATGATGTTCACAGACAGCATCCTGATAGTGATCATGGTCGTGTACCTCAGATAGAATGTCCGAGTCATAAGACGGTCCGACTTCATCATAAACCGGATCTGCAGATGATAGATTAGCCATGAACATAGTCTGTGTTGTAGGAGCCTCATCAACATCAAAATCAAAAGCATTACAGTCATCCGCTTGAAACACATTATCCACATTGAGTGCTAAGTCCTGTACAGGTTGCTCATCTAAATCTTCATCAATAGTGTTGTCTTGTCCACCTGCAAGAAACAATAACTGCTCTTCATCCAATGCCACCCCATTCTCCTGAGCTTACAACAGCAACATCTTGTCTTTGAAGTATTCAGAGTTCTGTGGTCGCTTGGGTTGAGTGCAATTCCTTGCTATGTGGCCTATACCATTGCAGTTGTAGCACTTAATCTCCCTTGCTTGACCTGGATTATCATTCCCAACTCTGTTCTATGCTCCCCCATAACCAGTTGTACCTCCACCCCGTGCATTGTTCCCCTGACCTCTATTCTGTCGACCCTGAACATTCTGAACCACAACCTTTCCGTCTTGAACTGTAGTTTGGTTTCTTGTATTTGATGAAGTTCTGAGTTGATTATTTATTTGAGGTAGGTATGTTTTGTATGATTGGGTGAGTAGGGTAAGTGTGTTGGTTAAATTCTCAATTAAGTTGTCTGTTGAAGAAAGTCTCGAATCAAGTTGAGTGTTGTCAGCAAAGTGTGGTGGAACATATGTGGATGGTGGAGTTGTAGATGATTGTAAATAGAGCTGCTGGTGTGAGACATTTGACATCAAAGCAAGTGGATCCACAGTGTGTTGAGTGAATCGATCCAGCATCATTTTTTTCTCATTGGCATGTGCCTCGTGTTGCTTCAGATAAGCATACAACTGATCATAGTTGGAGTCCCTCAATCCTCTATTCAGTTTCAATGTTGTTACAAATCTACCCCATTCAGGCAACATGTTGTTCACAAACTTGGAGTTCAGCTGCATTCTGGACATGGTCATCTTGATGTTCCACATGTCATTGATGAGTTTGGCAAACCGGACATAGTAGTCGTGAATGGTTTCTTCCTTGCTCTGACAGAAGTGTTTAAAGTCATCATACAGTTGTGATTCACGGTCCTCTTTTGTTAATTCCGAACCTTCCAGGAGCATCTTCACATTGTCCCATATGTCCTTTGCATCGGTGTAATGATTGATAAGAGAGTAGATATCTTTTGGCAGCCCTTGAAGTAGGATGTTCGTTGCCCGAATGTTAGCATTGTACCTTTTCTTATCTTCAGGTGACAAGTCAGAATAGACTCGTGGTCGTTCTGGACCTAGATGTGGGGTACCTCCAGTCCCTTCAGCTAGTGTTTCCCGAAATGTCCCCTTCTGAAATGGTCCTTCATCAATTGACTTTATAATGTTCACACCATTCTCTTTACCCCGACAATACAGTCGAATACGTTGTTGCCATGATGCAAAGTCACTCTTATCAAGCATAGGTGGTCGGGTATCTGAACCGGCACATTAGATGTCCTCCGAAAGATTAGCCATCATAATAGATTGTGAAATGATTAAGTTGATCGAACAATGATTAGTGATTGTATGTTAAAAGTGGTGATTGATTGTGTGAAATGGTGAATTGTTGTAAAAGGTTGTTAGGATTACAGGTTGAAGAATTTAGTTCAAAAATCCAAAAATTCAACAACTCGCTGGAAGAGAGTAGACAACTCGCTGGCAAGAAAGTAAATTGACAGAGTTCCTGTTCATAATTCGCTAGAAAAAGATCTTCAAAAACCTCTAACTCGCTATGCTTAACTCGCTGGAAGAGAGTAGACAACTCGCTGGCCAGAAATTAAATTGATATAGTTCCTGTTCACAAGTCGCTAGAAAAAGATCTTCAAAAACCTGTAACTCGCTATGCTTAACTCGCTGGAAGAGAGTAGATAACTCGCTGGCCAGAAATTAAATTGACATAGTTCCTATTCATAAGTCGCTAGAAAAAGATTTTCAAAAACCTGCAACTCGTTAGAATCCAACTCGCTACCTGTAAGTCGCTAGATCTAACTCGCTACCTTCAAGAGAAGATATCTTGCTGGACTTAACTCGCTACCTGCACAAGACGACAACTCGCTGACACTGTACTTACTGACACACAATGTACTATTATGAAAACTCGCCAGAAGAGTAACTTAACGCGCTACGAAGAACTACGAACAGTGATCTAACTCGCTGGAATGAAAAACTTGGGTTTTTACCTAAAAACACCTAAAATCACCCTTTTGTACGTTTTTGCCTGGTTTCTTTTGCACAACTTGGTACTAAAAGGCTATAACAACTATAAAAACATGAACTTTAACATCACAAACGTCAAGATCAAAGAAAACCAAGAACAAGACTATAAGCCTTCAAAAACCAAACTTTTGATCTAAACTAACCAAGAAAACGCACACACAATCTAGCTAATCATCCCATGTGCTCTGATACCAATGGTGGGATATTGGAAATCATAACACAATCGAATGACTAGTGGATTAGCCAAGTTCTAGAGAGAGAAAGTGAGAGAGAACTTTCTAGAGTGAGAAAATGAACTTGTATTAATGAAATGACTAACCCACCTCTTCCATGGCATAGAAGAGGCTTATATAGTTACAATGAAACTGGCCTAAGGCCTTGGTAAAAGGCTAACACGTTGGGTTTAATACCCGGCCCATTACCGAACATTATACATTAACTACTTAACTACGAGCAACAATAAACGAAAAAATACACGGGGTGACCGAGTCTTTTTCTAATATCTAACACGACAAGTCCTCAGGGAATACATCAGGAAAATCTCGAACTATCGGTACGTCCTCAAGTCGCTTCTTCTCTGACTTGTCTTCCGTCTCCTTTGTAGTAACTTTTGCCAAAAAGACTGGACATCTTTTTAGCATGTATTCTTGTGTTTTGATGTACGAGATAATGTGCAAACGAGCCTCGTTTCCCCGGTTGTTTCCGTCACCATGAACGATTAGAGTTTTATTTCCCCAGGGGATACAAACAATCTTATCGGCACACACAATGATTGCTTGGTACTTTACCAACCAATCCATACCAATTATAGCATCGAAACTACCAAGTTCTATGGGCATTAAGTCTATGTCGAATGGGTGGTTCAGGATGTTTAATGTACAACCCCTAAGGATAGTGTTCAACCCAATTATTCTCCCGTCAGCTAGTTCAATGTCATAATAGTGTTGCGGAACTTGAGGAAAGTACGGATTCAGAGAAGAGATTCGGATATTTCTTCCGAAATTGGTCTTCACGTTCCCAAGTATACTCAGCTCCTTGCCGAGAGTTCCAACGTACTTTGACCAATGGGATTCTTCTTCGCTTTAGCTTCTTCACATCTCGTTCCACTATCTCAATAGGTTCTTCGACAAATCGCAGATTTTCATCAATCTCGATCTCGTCCAAAGGCACTTGAACATCTGGCTCCGCCAGACATTTCTTGAGGTTCGACACATGAAACGTGTTGTGAACACAACTCAGCTCTTGGGGTAACTTTAGTCGATAGGCTACTGGTCCAACACGCTCTATTATTTCGAACGGTCCCACATACCGTGGTGCCAGCTTTCCTTTCTTACCAAATCGTACCACTCCTTTCCACGGAGATACCTTCAGTAACACTCGGTCTCCGACTTCGAATTCAAGAGGCTTACGTCTCTTATCAGCATAGCTTTTCTGACGACTTCTTGCCGTTATCAACCTTTCCTTAATCTGAAAAATCTTTTCTGTCGTTTCTTGTACAAGTTCTGGTCCAATAAGCTGATTTTCTCCCACTTCAGTCCATATCACGGGAGATCTACACTTTCGTCCGTATAGAGCCTCGAATGGCGCGCACTTAATGCCGCATGGTAACTGTTATTTAGAAAACTCAAACCAAACGGAAAGATGAGTATCCAACTGCCACAAAAATCATTACACAAGCTAGTAACCATCCTCCAATGTCTGAATGGTTAGCTCACTTTGACCATCTGGTCTCTAGGTGGTAAGCCGTACTCACGTTTAGTTTTGTAACTAACGCCTTCTGAAGAGCTTCCCCCATAAGTGTGCGCGATTCGACAAATCACAGTTGAAATGATTGACACATGGGTACACCATGTCTTGCTACGATCTCATTAATGTAAATTCTTGCTAGCTTCTCTGTTTTGAAATCTTCACGAATGGGTAAAAAGTGAGCCGACTTGGTCAATCTATCTACAATGACCCAAATCGCATCATACCCACCGCTGCTTCTAGGTAACTTTGTGGACTTAAGGCCATTCGTTATTTTTCTCCATTTCCACTCAGGGATTTATGGTTGTTGATAGTAATCTTGAAGGGTTTCCTGTGTTCGGCTTTAATTCTCTAGAGAATGGGTAAGACACCTGCTAACGTACTCAGCAATGTCTTTCTTCATACCAGGCCACCAATACAAATCTCTCAGATCGTGGTACATCTTGTCTGCACCTGGATGTATTGAATATCTAGAAGTATGAGCTTCGTCCATGATCAGTTTTCTTACACCACCAACTGATGGAATCCAGATACGATCAAAGAAGTAGATTTCACCATCTTCTCGTCGTTCAAAGTGTATTTCTAACCCTCTTAGCCATTCAGTTGGGGCTTTGAGATCCTTGGAAGCTTCACCCTGTGCTTCCAAAATCTTAGTCTTAAGTCCAGAATGGATAGTGATACTCATAGCACGTACTCGCCTTGGCTTAAGCCTTTCTTTCCTACTCAAGGCATCGGCCACCACATTCGCCTTGCCCGGGTGGTATTTGATCTCACACTCGTAGTCACTGAGTAGCCTACGATCACCGCCTTCTGGCGCATATTCAACTCTTTCTTGGTCGAAGATTTTACTGACTCTTGTGGTTAGTGTAGATAAACTTTTCGATTTCCATAAAGATAATGTCTCAGATTTTAAGATGCAACACCACCCGGCACACAATTCCAGGTCTGTTTGTTTGTGTGGTATAATTTTTCTCATGTGTTCTTCAACTGTCTTGATGCCATACGACTATCACTTTGCCCTTCTGCATTAGCACACACCCGAAAACTAGTTTGCATGCATCACAATTTGTTACCACAAAGTCGTCTGGTCCATCGGGAAGTGCTAACACTGGAGCATTGCATAGCTTCTCCTTCAGAATACGGAAAGCTTCTTCTTGTTCATCGCCCCACACATATGTCTTGTTCTTTTGAGTCAACAGGGTGAGGGGCTTTGCAATCTTGGAGAAATTCTTGATAAATCTCTGGTAGTAACCTGCCAATCCTAAAAATGAACGGATTTCAGTTGATGATTCAGGAGTCTTCCAGTTCTTGACCGATTCAACCTTGCTAGGATCTACGTGGATACCGTCATGGTTGACCACATGACCTAGGAACTGAACTTCTTTCAACCAAAACTCGCACTTTGAAAATTTGGCATATAACTTCTCTTTCTTGAGTAAGTCTAAAATCGTCTTCAGGTGAACTTCATGTTCTTCTTCTGACTTTGAGTAGATTAAGATGTCGTCAATGAACACAATTACAAATTTGTCCAAATACGGTTTGCAGACGCGGTTCATTAAGTCCATGAATATTGCTGGTGCGTTTGTCATCCCAAATGGCATGACTGTGAACTCAAAGTGCCCATATCGGGTTCTAAACGCAGTCTTCGGTATATCTTCCTCTCGGACTCTCAACTGATGATATCCTGAGCGAAGATCTATCTTGGAGAAACAACACGCACCTTGTAATTGATCGAACAAGTCGTCAATTCTGGGGAGAGGATAGCGGTTCTTTATAGTTAACTTGTTTAATTCTCTGTAGTCAATACACATTCTCATCGCACCGTCTTTCTTTTTGACAAAAAGCACAGGTGCTCCCCATGGTGAGTGACTAGGTCGAATGAAGCCTTTCTCTTGAAGCTCTTTTAGTTGGTTCGACAATTCTAGCATTTCTGATGGAGCTAATCGGTATGGCGATTTAACAACTGGCGATGCGCCTGGAATCAGATCGACGCGGAATTCTAACTCACGCACAGGAGGTAAACCTGACAGATCATCTGGAAATACTTCAGAGAAGTTTCGGACAACCCGAATGTCATCAAGCTTCTTTTCATCAGCCTTGATACACGCAAGTGATCCAGGATCCTTTTCCGGCCTCTCGCCTTGGACTTCAAGAATCTTGCCGTTCGAAAGAGGAATACGGATAATCTTTTCACAACAATCTATGATAGCTCGGTGGCATGACAACCAATCCATGCCAATAATAACATCGAAACTTCCTAGTCGGGTCGGGAGTAGGTCAATTTTGAAAATATGGTTATATAAGGTTAAGGTACATCCTCGTAGAACAGTGTTGGTACTAATCACCTTTCCATCTGCTAACTCTATTTCATAACTAGTGTTTAAAGCAATTGGGGCAATATCGATGAAAGATGTAAACGCAGAAGATACAAAACTCTTTTCAGCACCAGAATCAAAGAGAATACAAGCGTAGTGATTATTAAGAAGGAACGTACCCGCGACCACATTTGGATTCTGCTGCGGATTTTCACCCACCGCGTAAGCTCTCGCACGAGCTCCCACATTCTGCTGGTTTCCTGCCTTAGGACACCTGTTCCTAAAATGTCCTTTTTCCCCACATCCATGACACGTCACATCTTGATAAGGGTAAACTCCTGCACCTGGGGGTCTAACTCTGCAATCTTTCTCCAGATGGCCAGCTTTTTGGCACTTTTGACACTTCGGAGGGCATTGCCCACTATGGTGAAAGTTGCAACGGTTGCACTTAGGTAGATTTCCAGCATAAACTTTACCCTCAGCTGGGACTGCAGCATAGGCCCTAGCAGTTTCCTGCCTCCTGTTTTGTTGTTGATGATAGTTGTTGTTTCGGTTGCGGTTGTTGTTGTTGTTGTAGTTGTTGTTGTTGGGGTTTCTTTGATGATCTTCCCATTTCCTCTTATTGCTTTCACCAATTCTAGTAGCCCTACCCTGAACTGATTGCTCGACCAGTTCACGGGCCATGTTGATGGCATCATGCAAAGTTGCAGGCTTTGAAGAAGTGATGTTTCCCTTGATTCTTTCAGGAAACCCACGAACATACTTCTCAATCTTCTTCCTTTCAGTGGGCACCAATTCAGGACACATCAAAGCCAGCTCATGGAAACGGTTGTTGTATGCCTCGATGTCATCTCCTTTCAGAGTCAGAGTCCAGAGCTCTTGTTCCATCTTTTGGATTTCAATTGCTGGGCAGTATTCCGTAGTCATCATCATCTTGAATTCAGTCCATGGAATACGGTTAGCATTGACGAGCCCTAGAGTATGCACGTTCCCATTCCACCATGTTAACGCACGACCCTCGAAGGTACTAGCAGCAAACATAACCTTGTCTTCTTCGGCACACTTGCCAGTTTCAAACACTTGCTCCACTTTCTCAATCCAACGCCTTAATCCAACAACACCCTCTGTTCCTTTAAAGGAATGAGGCTTTCCATTCAGAAAAGTCTTGTGCGAACAGCCCTGCACATTCACAGTTCTTCCAGCATTTCCATTGTTTCCTCCTGAACTTCCAGCACCATCTAGGTTAGCCCTAGACTTTTCGTATTCTTCAATAGCTTTAGCCACACGTCTTTCCACCAACCTCTTAACGGATACCTTTTTCAACCGTCTTCTGGGAGGCATGATTCTGTCAATAATAGGAGTACAAAATTCGTTAAGAATTTGTAAAAGTATACTGAGTTGAGGTATATGATACTAACCGAGAAAATAAGAGTTTTGATCATGAATTAATCGGAATGGTCAATATTTATATACTTGACCGATACGAATGAGTAGTAATACGCTAGAAGATAGGCATAAGAGATCGGATCTAAACTAAGTAATATATATAAATTATATAATACTATAATGATAATCAAAAGAGCAAGTACGGATCAGGGATGCGCGCGCGGATATCGGATCAGCGATGAAGGATTCTGTAATTTGAAAAATGAAAGTAAGGAAAATCTTTAAAATTTGTGGTTATAGACTAGGTTTTGAAAAATGACCCAGTTCCCTATAACCTTGGCTCTGGTACCAATCTGTAACACCCCCAAAATCTGATATGCAGCGGAATGGTAACATTGGGGTGCTACGTCAAAGTACAACAATCAAGATATAGGAAACGACCTAAAAATGGCGTTTTAAACAAGAACATTCGATGCATTATAGCAAAATCAGAGTTTATACATTAGGTCCCATAAGTTTTGAAAAGAAAAGACATACTACATAAGTTCTTTAAACAAAAGCTTAATAATCCCAAAAGACGACATAAGTTTTTATAGATAAAGTTGCATCGAATTTAATTAAAACACAGAATCCGTTTTCATCGATATCCATCACGGCTCCCATCCAAGCTTATATCTGAGGACCTGAAATTAAACATGCTAAAGGTCAACACAAAGGTTGAGTGAATTCATAGGTTTATAAGTAAAAGTGTGGACCACAAGATTTAAGTAATGGAGGACTAAGTACATATTCCGAAGTCCAAAAACATGTATTATTGCACTAAGCTCATGACCCCGAAGCCTTAACTGTTTTTGCCCCAAGTGGGTAGGGTGTCTGCCAAAACAACCTACAAGTTATTCTCAATGTTAAATGCACCATGGTCAACTTGTGACCAGAAATTCAAGGTGGGGATTGTTAGTCCCGATAGATCTATCCACAACACTAGCGCTCACAATAGTGGTAATTGACGGTTCATGATATGGTAGGGACTTAGATGGCACTGTGGTAACTTATGCAATAATATGCAGGTAATAATCTGGATAGCATACAGTTTAAAACAAAACACTTGTGTCCGTAGTAAAACAAGCATGTAATTCCACCCCGTAGAGTTTATAAAACAAGGAGATAGAAATGGGGGCTATGAACTCACCTTAGGAGTGAAGTGATGAAATAATCAGGTAAATGGCAGAAAACGTATCACGGAAATATCCGAAAGCAACCTAAGTAAATATGGGTCGTATCAGTACTCAAGTACGTCGTCTAATAACTACCATGTACAATCCTATATAGTTATCATCATACTATCGTTCGGGCTATCATAATTAAGAGGTCATGACATGACGTACGAGGAGCTAGGATACTTTAAATCGTAAATCCAACAGTTCGTCAATACGACATCCGAAGAGGCCTCATTATGAAATTCCCTAGTAATATAGCACTTGATAACTAATACCACATATAGGTCTATATAGCTCAATCACCATCTAATTGTTTTGGAAAAATTAGGGAACTCTAGTTAAGTTCTAAACTAGGGTAAGGTTAAGGAAATATCTAAAAGATATTTTAGATAAATATCTAATAAATATCTAGGGTTTTAAAAATGTGTATAAGTGATTTTCGGGTATGCTTAAACGTATTTAATTGCGAAACGTAAACGTCTTACGCAACCAATAAAAATAAAATATAAAAAGTTAATTATTACTTTCATAAAAATAATATATTGCTTGCTTGACGAAAACTTTAATTCGTTTGGTGTCCGATTACGCTAAACGATAATTTTTTTTTAACTTACGCGATTTAACTTAACTATTAAAATTTAAAAGCGAACGCGTATGAGAAAAAAAATAATTAGTGAAATATATGACGTCGTAAATGACCTAAAAATATGAAATGTTACATGCGGTCTCGGGATGCATCACAAAAACAAGTTCTAGAATTTAATATACTACCGGTACACTCATATAATTTAATACTGATACCAATGCTCCAGAAAAGGCGACAAAGACCATACGTACACATCCGTAACGACGGAATAGACACATATGACTGCATTCGAACCTTAACTCGAGAAAGCTAAAGGTATAAACTATCTTGGGTATCAATAATGGATACCCGAATTCCTAAAGATCTAAAGGCGAACCTCACATTTTTGGGGTGGAATTTTAAGGGTTTTTGTGCTAGTCATATACATTCCTATCCATGAGACGCTATTAATACTCGGTTTTCGTCGGTATGTGTCATAAAAAAAATTAAATTTTGGTCAAAATTACCTTTTTATGCTATGTTTCGATATATTACCCATCATTTTAAGGAACAAAGCAAATGGCAAATGAAGGAATAGTTTCTAAGGCTTATTTCCCCTACACTTAAGTTGAACATTGTCCCCAATGTTCTATAGAAGTACCCGTAAAAACGAATAAAGGGAAAAGAAAACAAGTAAAAGAAACTAGTACTCCCTTGGTTTGCTCAATAATGGAGAAGAAACATGCGATAACTGGTTAAATCGTCCTCCAAGAATCGTCCAATGAAACTTCCTAAGAACTTCCAAGCTTCTTCTCATCAAATATAACCTGTAATCAAAGACAAAGACAACTACACCAAGCATAAAATCGGCGGGATAGATATATATACAACAAGAATTTAGGGTTTTGACTCTATGAAAGCAGTAAAGATAGGATGAGAGTAATGATGTAATCATAGGTTTATGCAGGTTTATAAAAGAATTACAAATTTTAAATATTGCACATTCTATTTTTCAAAAATACTTGAAAATTTTCGAATCTTCACATTGCTGGAGACGCGACGCCGTCGGGTTTTAATCCCGACGCCGTCTCCAGGCATTGTGAAGATTTCCTCTTCCTTTTTAATGAGAAATTTCTTGCACGCGATTTTATTAGTTATTTATGTAGAAAGTACTGCATAAAAATCTAGAATTAATCATTACAATCATATGACTCAAAACTGACGCGAATTAATCTAAACAATTTATTTTAAATGTTTTAATCGGAACCGGATATATTCCCCTACACTTATTTTATGCAAAATACATTTGATTGTAAATAAGACGAAGTTACAAACAAAGCATGATTACATAAATGATGAATTCAAACATAATAAAACAAACAATAAAGAATAAACCACAAAACACTCCTAAATGCGGGAAAGTAAATATTGGGTTGCCTCCCAAAAAGAGCTTTTCTTTATTTATGAGTCTTGTAGCTAGACTCGAAGTCACACGTTCTTACGTGACTTCTCCTTCACTATCCATTCCAATCATATATTCGAGTCCAAGGTCTAGGCATTCTTTGTAAAACCCTAATATTTTGCTCATCACGTATTCCACTCCTCTTCTCCTGTCTTCCTGGTTCCTAAGGTAGACTGACATCGTGTATTCTTTCTCTAAGTCTGACAATGAGTCATACTGTTGTATCTTATGGGGCATCTTATAGGCAACTTCATCGTCCGTTTGTGAACCTTACAATCCCTTCGGGTGGGTCATGAGTCATGTTGGATATTTCAACGAAGGGCCTCCCTAGTACTACTTATGATAACCTAGGGTCTATGATT
>BQNB010150327.1:4883-16051 GCA_026074375.1 Tanacetum coccineum
TTAAGTTAGTGATGATGTTGGTTGCTAAAAAATGTTGAATTAGCATTGAGGCGACGGTGCTAATTCGTTCTTATGACTTTCTTATTACACTTAGGGAGTGCTTGGTTGGAGGTTTAAAGGGGTGGGTAAAGGTAATAGTAATGATAAATGATGGTTGGTAAGATATAATGCAATTATTCATTCCCTTAAAGTGGGTAATACCCCATTACTCACCAAATTGGGGGTATTGAATATCATTACCTTTAAAAAAATTACCCCACGTTTTTCCACCTTCCTAAATTCATGGAACTATATAATGTATCTTTTTAAATGGTAATTAACAATTATTTTTTAAAAGAACTGATCTAATTTTTATATATATAAGTGTCTTGAATTTTTTTTTTAAACTTTTGATGTATATACGTCATATATATCTAATATTTTATTAAACTTTCGATATACAAACTATAATACTACTACTTTAACATATATTACAGGTTATAAGCATTTTGATTAAAAAAATGTATGACTACAAGCGTTTTATAATTTTGCTTAATTCACTTTTTAGCCGCCAACTTTTACAATGCTTATATATTTTCACCAACCAGTCTAAGGTTTTGAAAGTATAATAATGCATATTTTGTTAATTGTCATCACTTATTGCTTTTTTATTATTTCTAAATATTAACTTAACAAAAAAAACCCGACAAACTTTCAATCATTCAAATATTTTAATATCATAACCAAGCAACTTCAATGCAATGATATACCCTCATTATATTCCTTAGTATACCCTTTACATTTCCCTTTCCCATTCCCTTATTTTAACCAAGCGTGCCCTTAGTTTTAGTGATCAAGATATGAGAAACAATGACTTCTAAGCCTTATATCTATACTCTTGTATTTATTGGGTGAATAAGATAAATATTAAACTAAATTATATAAGATTCAATCCTCAACATTTATTTTGGAGTATTTATGATTTAAGCTCAAATAACCACCAACTCTATATCCATACTCTTTACTTTTTAAATTTTGAGTTTCTAAGATATTAATGTACAACCTTAATTATTTGAGAGTTTCTTCCCATTAATGCAATGTACGTGAAACTTCCATACATTTATTGCATTCATCTCAAGTAAATACAAACCATCTTTATACTCATTGACAATAATGAGCATTTAACGGAGACTATTCATATGGTTCGAAGGTTACGTAAAACATATTACTGATTAGTAGTATAAATAGTTTACATCGACTCTTTCCACAAAACACATATTCTAACACCGTTTCGAGAAAAAATGGGTGGCAAAGGTGGCAGAGGTGGTGGTGAAGGTGGTGGAGGTGGCGACAAAAGTGGTGATGGAGGTGGTGGCAAAGGTGGAAACAAAGGAGGCGGTGACGGTGGAAAAGGTGGTGGTGGCTCAACTAAAGGTGGCGGTGGTAGCAGTGGCGAGAGCGGGGGAGGATCGGGTTCCATGAAGGCTGTAGGATCCCGTAATCACTTCATAACATATAATCAAACACGAAATCGGACTAGAAATGAGAAAGAGAGTGAGTTGTTTAGAGAGAGAAAGAGGAGAGATAATTAAGAGAAAAAAGAGAAAAGATATTAGATTAGATATTTTAGAAAAATTGAACAACTAGCTTTTTCTAAATAAGAAAAAGCTTATATACCCCGTCACGCAATAAGTACGCGCGGGATATTTAACTAGGACACGGGCTCGGGTTTTGCTTGGGATTAAACCCGAAACATATACAATATTAGATTAACTATCGAGCCCGATTCCCGATATTATCCTATTACAACATTAACTAATTAAAGACCGAAGCTCCATTGTAGAGTGACCGAACTTCCTTGTTCGACTCAATAAATTGAGGCTAACAATCTCCCCCGAAGTGAGGTCTTAAACACGGGAACGAGCTTAATAAATTGATTGCTTTTGTCGTTTAAGCTCGAGTGTTCTTAGTCTTTGTCTTCGTTATCTGTTGTAGGCTTGTTCCTTCATGCTTTGCGATCTTGACTTTGAGCCTTTGTCATTGTCTTTATCGTCTTTGCCATCTTGCGATCTTGTGTCTTTGACCAACATGCTCATACTTTTGCATTATCTTAAAAGCTTTAATTCAGAGTTAGCGGAAGTCTTTGTCTTTAAATCTTGAGCTTTCTAGTGTATTCATCGTAGATTGAAGCATTCGAATAGGGAAAGAGGTGTCGTTACCACCGTTTGACCTGCAGAATTTACGTTGATGATAAACGAGAAAATTGATTTGAAAATCACTACGACGTGACACTCGGTATAGAGTTTTTGTAACACGATCGAGAAGTGTGCAAGTTTTTATCAAAATTCAGCAACCGTCAATCCATTTATACCTGGACCAAAGGCGATAGCCAGTTTATCACAATTTGATTCATGATAGAACTGCAAGTCACCTACCAAGAGCTTGTTTGATGCTGACTCAAGCAGGATTTCCATCTTCATTGTGAATACATTAGTATCACTCGGATGTTCTGGCAAATATCACAATGATATTGCGTAGGACTCTTGTAAACAGCTTGTGAACCTGATGATGTTCAACAAGTGTTTGAAATGGAATGTGTCTGATCCGCTCAAACTATACCTTAAAATATATATAATATAATAAAATATCAAATATATAGTAAGAATAGTCTAAAAGCAGAGTCAATGATACCGAGAAGTAGTATAGAGCTTTCTCGGGTCGTAAATCCCCAACGAGGCTGGAATGGTAAATCGATACGAATGAATTGATGATTTGAATTGAGAAACAAATGATTTTGATTTTTAACTAGATAAACTAAAATTAATTAAAGAAAACTAAAATTATTCTACGGGAAACAAGCAGTGGAAAATGGGAATCTTAAATATACTACGGGGAACAAAAATAGTTATACGGATAAATCCTAAACTACGGGGGCATAAATAATGGCAATGAAGATCCTAAGAAATCTACGGGGAACGTAATTAGGCTAAAAAAATACTTAACTAAAATAATTAACACTAATAAGCTAAATTAAACATGCAATTATAGACTACCGGGAATTAAATCGCAAGCTAAAACTAAAAATTATAAAAATAAAGTCATAAAATTACTTTTAAAATTTAAATAAATTAAAAATATTCTAACTTAAAAGAAAATGTAAAAAATTTCAAAATCGGAGTTAAAAAGCGAACAAAACGGTAAGAAACGAAAAATCCGGGCTCGTAAACGGGCCCGGAACTGAATTTTAAGCAAAAATTGCCCTACACAAGTTTTATTAATTTTCCTACAAACTATTTGATTAAAGAAAATTTTCTAAAAAAGAAAAATAATTTTTTTGTTAATTTTTGTATTTTTTATGATTTTTTAAATATTAAATACTAATTAAAACAAAGAAAATAGAAAAAGATAAAAAATAAAAGTCTAAAAATTCTAAAAAAAATCAGATTAAATAAAGAAAAAGTTAACAAAACTAAAAATGTAAAAATGCCCAAAAGTTACTGTAGCAATTAAAAGTAATTAAACTAATTAAAATTAAACCTAAATTAATTAATTAAATTAAATAAAACTAACTAAAGCTAACTGTTGTTAAAACTAAAGGACTAACAGTGAAAGGACAAAAGGACTGACGGGGTAACAAGCTAACTAACAAAGGGGACTAACAATGCTAACTATAAAAGAAGAAATTACACAAATGGTCCCTGAAGTGGACCCCGATTACAAGAAGAGTCCAAAGTGCTTATTAGCAAAAAGCTAAAGAAGCAAAGTTGTAAAGGGGACTTAGGAGAACATTTTTCATAAAAGGAGTATAAGCTGTAGTGGACTAAATAAGCTAAAAATGTGAGCTTTTGGGCTGACAGAAACTTATAAGCTTATTTGGCTTTTTCTTGGGGCTTAAAAGCTCAAAGTAAGCTGAATTTTGATTTAGCTACCTTAACTAAGCTATGCCTATCTATATTAACTAAATTCAACACAAATAAGCCCTAAAATAAGCCTAAACAGAAATAAGCTATATTGAATCCTTTATATAAAAGGCAGAAATTTTGGGTCTTTAAGCCTAAATTAAACTATGCTAAAGGCAGAATTAAGCTATGGTCTTTTGGGGGCTTAAAGAACAATTAATAAGCTACAAATAAAAGCTAAAAGATACTAGGGTCTAGTAGAGAAATAAGCTGGAAAAGATGGCTGAGTCTAGGTGCTCAGCACCAGGGGAAAAACAGCAGTGGTGTAGGGGCTTATTTGGGCTTATGAAAATAAGCCCAAAAATAAGTTTTACCCAAAAGAAATCCCAAACAGATTAGGAAGGGTCTCCAATAAGCTTGTATTCAAAATATGAAGTGCTAGGAAACAATTAAACCTGCTGATTTTTGGCTTAAAAATCAAGGGTTTTAGAAAAAATTGCAAAGACCAAACTTTGACTAACTTGGTCAAATTAACAAGGACAGAACATATGGCTTTTAAAAGGCTTTTTTGTGACTTAAAAGAGCTCAAAGATGGTGAAGCTTAAGCTGTCTAAGCAGCTTAAGCTTTAAAGCTTAATTTTCTTGTAAGATTTTGACACAAAGGTGAGGTTTAACTAAAACCTTAATTTTAAACTAAAAGGTATGCTTTCTTTGGTCTTAATTATGCACACACACTCAGCCAAAAGTGGCTAAGTGTTTGTGACCCATACCACCCCAAATTTGACCCATTTTCGGGTTTTCCCAAACACCCTTTTAAGTAAACCAAAAATTCTTTTAAACTTGAATTAACTAAAAAACAACAATGTAAGTCAATCTTAGCTATAGAAGGATTACAAAGAGGCAAGTAAGCACAATTTTTAAGGATTAAGAATGGAGTTATAAGATGAATAAAATTTGAAAAACAAGAAACTCAAGATTAACTTCGAACTTGCATTAATTTGTTTAAAAATAGTAACATTACATTAAAAAAGTAAGCTGGAAACTAGAATTACACTTTAATTGAAATTTAAATAAAAATAAGCTAGTAAAAACTAATGTGTTCTTCGGCTTGTGCTTTTTTCAATTTATATAAGCTCGAGGTTTTCATAGCTTCTCTCCTTTGTGTTTCTTGTGTGTGTGAAGCCTCAGCAACAAATCCTAGCCCTCAGATGAGAATTGTGCTTCTTTAAAGCTCAATTCGGCCATTGATTTTTCTTGGGGAGAGGGAGATTGCCAGCGTGGCCTTGAAACAGGTTAGTGGGAGTGGGTTTAGGGTTAGGACTGGATTTAGGAGGGGTTGGGTAAAAGGGTTAGTGGCTACATGTGATGGTGGGGGGTTCAAGGAGGTTGGCGGGAATGGTTGGGGAAGGGAGCCCGGGATTGGCTGTTATAATTTGAAAGTTCCAATTGCCCAAGAAGAAACCCCCAACTTTCTTTCATTTTCCACTCTTTTTATTCTTTTATTTTTCAGTTATAAACGAGTTTAACAATTGTCATAAACAGCCCTTGTGTTTATTGAAACAAAGATATAAGAAGGTTTGTGGATTGGCAGTTTCAGCCCTTGGTATTTTAAAAGGGGAAAACAGTTTGTAAAAATGCAATTTCAGTCCCTCTTTGTTTTAAACCATTTTCTTTTATAAAACAATTTTCAGAATTGACAATTTAAGTCCCTAAGGTTTTATAAAAATTGTTTTTGGGCCAGTATTGGGCTTGGGTTTGTGTATTGGGCCCAATTGGGTTTATTTGGGCCCAATAAGGTTTGTGGGCTTTGTATTGGGCCCAACTAGGTGTGTTTGGGCCCAATAAGGTTTAGGCTTATGTTATTGGGCTTTTTAAGGCCCAATAAGGTTTGGGTGGGTTTTGTGTGTACAATGGCTGAGATTGGCTTGTTCAAGGGCTAGGATCGGGCCTTCAAAGTCTTCATAGTCTCTGTCAATTGCACACAAATGGGCTGTTGTCATTGATTGAGGGCCCATTTGGTCTTCACAGTCTTCATCAATATACTATTGGGCTTTCCCGGCCCATCAGATGGGTTGAGATTGCAACCAATAGTATTCTTCAATTACGGCTCCGGTTTTGACTGTTAATTTGTTGAGTTGACTTTGACTTTGACTTTTCTGGTCTTTGGCTTTGATTTGGCTTTGTCCTTCACAGCTTTTCCATTCCGTGCCTGGTTTTGTCATTTTTTCTTTGTTTTCTGTCTTTTGGTGTGATATCCTTTTCTGAACACAGTGTAAAAAACCAAACATATCCTTTGGATCTTCATAGATTTTCCCGGTAAGGAACCATGATAAATAAATTCAGGAGCATGAATATCGCCGAATATAACACGACGGGAATGACAGTCAATCATAGCATGGTGTGCTGCTAACCAGTCTATACCCAGAATTATGTCAAATTCACACATATCTAAGGGAAGTGCATTAACTGAACGAATCTTGTCATCAAACTGTAGAGGAAGATCTCTATATACATGGGTAATACGTGCGGAGTCTTTCATGGGCGTGGATATACATAATACATGATCAAGTAATATAGGTGTCATAGTAAAAC
This sequence comes from Tanacetum coccineum, assembly GCA_026074375.1. Taxonomy (NCBI): domain Eukaryota; kingdom Viridiplantae; phylum Streptophyta; class Magnoliopsida; order Asterales; family Asteraceae; genus Tanacetum; species Tanacetum coccineum. The sequence continues at coordinate 11,354 of BQNB010150327.1, forward strand.
ATGAGGCAAACTTGGTAGATATCACAGAATGTGTCGCACCCGTATCAAATAAAACAAACACTGCACGTCCGAATATAAATAATGCACCAGTGATGGTACCTGAAGTATTGGCGGCCTGATCCTGAGTAAGTGCAAAGACACGGCCTGATGCGTCTGGCTTCTTGTCAGCATGACCAGACGAACTAGCACCAGTGTTCTTCTTGCAGTCCCGCTGAAGATGACCAGCCTGGCCACATTTGAAGCAAGTACCAGCAGCACGACGACACTCTCCTGGGTGTCTACGTCCACATGTGTTGCAAACAGGGTGAGTATAACCCTCAGAGGGTACCCTGGACTGCTGGGAACCTGATTCAATGATAGATCGTGAGACATGAACTTTGAGACATATAAAGAATAAACTTGTTATTTCAAATGATTTACCCGAGTTGGTAGATCGGTGGGATTGCTGACCTCTGTTCCTTTGGTCGCGTCCAACACCAGAATTCCTGTTACCATGTCGTGATGTTAGATTCATATCATATAACAGATAAAGACGATAACGATTAAGATTTGACCTGTTGTTGTCACGAGAGTAGTTGTTGTTATTGTTGTTACGGTAGTTACCACCACCGCCCTGCCTGTCAGACCCTTGACGGTCATTTTTCTGATCATGACCCCGGTAACTATTCTGCTGAGTGGCCGACTGATATCGGTCTCCACTCTTATGCCTGGAGAATAGTTGAACGGTACATATTATAAGGATAAGGAGGTAAAACATAAAACAAGGTCGTAAAGATTTGATTACTGAAGGTTTACCTCTTGTCTGAACGTTCGGACCTATCATAGTCATCCCTGTCACGAAGGATTTCTAAGTTGCGTGCAGCATCCGCAACCTGAGCAACATCCGTAAACTGTATACACATGACATGGTCAAGGATTGACTTATGAAGACCCCAACGAAAGTTCTTCGCCTGTTCTTCTGCAGTGCCAGCAGCCTGTCCAAGAAAACCAGCTAGGCGGAGGAAACGCTGCATGTACTCAGTACTATTTTCACTCGCCCTTTGGCGGATGGAATGGTACTCTCTCTTCAAGCGCTCTTGTTCGGCTCGAGGGAAAAACTGAAGAAAGAACAGCTCTTTGAAAGCTGCCCAAGTCAAAGTAAGGACCCACGCATCTCCTCCTTTGGCCTGCTTATAGGCCTTCCACCAAGCCAACGCGTCACCCTCGAACTTATACACAGCCAATCTGGTCTTAAAAGCATCATTACAATCCATCACGTCGAAGATCTTCTCCATATGGGAGATCCAATTCTCAGCATCAACAGGGGCTACTGCCTTCTCGAACGAACGGGGTTTCTGCTTATTGAAGCGCTCAAGCCAAGTATGAATAGTGACTGGTGGAGGATTACTACCCGAAGCTACAGCACCAGTGCGGTACTCTTCGCGAACCTGCTCGCGAATCTGTGGGAGCATGGCATCCACGGCTGCCTGAACGGCCGCAGCGAGTTCAGCATCGGTACGAGTGTTCACCATCTGACATTTGCAAAAAGGGTTTAATGATTAAACGGTTAAAAGGTCAAAACGCGACAGAAGATAAACGTCGATTCTGAAGGAACCTAATGTCTACCCAATCCTCACAGGTCAAGTTTTAGAGCCTACAGGTCGAAAGCCTGAGCTCTGATACCATAATTGTAACGACCCAAACCCGCTCCGGAGAGTAGGCCGAAACGTCATAATCATGGTGTCATATCAAAGCATAATAAAGGCATAAAGTCATAAATGATAACATAGGACAAGGTGGAAAGCCGGAATCAAACATCGGCTCCCAATTATGAGATCAACATGAATAACGTAAAAGAAGTCTAAAGGACGAAACATGTGTCCAAGATAGTATAGCACATCAAAATGTCTGCGATATAAAGAAAGGAAGCTAAATAGGTCACTTCCTAAGCACACACTCTCTCATGCCCAATCTCCCTCTAGATACCTGCCGTATAAGAAAGAGAAAGAAATACGGCTGAGCATAACGCTCAGTGAACGGATATAATAACAATGTAAGTAATAAGTATGAATCCTGGATAATAAGTATAAAGCAGCGGAAAGATCATGAGTGTCATGAGGAAACCTGGAGAATACGTCATGAAGGAATAGGAAATAAACATGTAAAACATGGTAACGTGAAGTCAAAGATGTCATGAGATATCATGGATAGTATAAACATAAATAATAAGGAATGCCCACGAGCTCATATAATCATACATGTCATAATAATAATGTCGTGAATACATGCATATAATAGAGGGGCTGCCTCAACATGTAATAGAGGGGTGACCTCTTATAATAATATGGGTGGAGGGATCAGCTCCAATGTGATGGGATGTAGAGCACACACCAACCAATCACCATGAACGTGTAAACATGTAAACTAGGATGCACCCATACGCCCCTGAATAATAATGGCCAAACATGAAATATAATCTGGTAACATGAAAAGGGACGCCGCGTGAAATCACTCTCAACGCGAAAGAGTCGTGACACAGGTGCCTCATGTGTCACGGTCATGGTACCTCCATGACTAGGTGGTAAGTCATGTAAATCATGGTCATGCGTATATATAGCTCGGGCAATAGAATAAGTCATGAAATCAACATGTAAGGGATCATGGCAAAAGACATAAAAATGGGGAAGCATAGCAGTTCTGGGGATGAATCATGAAAAGAAAGAATGTCCTTACTGAAAGGACGGAATATCCGTACCTTAAGTCCAGCAAAGAAAACGAAAGAGAAGGATGAAAGAGATGGAAACTACTCCTGCTTCACGTGATCTACATGTTAAAGGACTTGTATAAGTTACTTGTTCATGATTAAGGTATCTTTCCATTTTTAGTAACTTTCTATTTTTAGTAACTTTCTATAACTTTCCTATAATTAGCATGAATCCTTGATTAGTAACGTTCAAGATTAACATATTCCCATGAGTAGTATTCATGTTATAATTGGGTACTTTTTCAAAAATAGCAGCTCTAACTATAGTAAGATTCCAAAAATAGACTTTCCCTAAATTAACTTTTCATAAATTATAAACTTCCTGATTTAATAATTTCCATAATTACACTTTTCAAAAAGAGACTTTCTACCCAAAAAGACTTTCCCAAAAATAGCAGGTTTCTATATATAGTAAGGTTTACATAAATAATATCAAAATGACATTTTCTACCCCCCAACTTATTTTATACAGAATATATTAAATATAATAACATGTCTAAAACAGACCCCATAGTTTCAGAAATTACAAAACAAGTCCTTATACTTTTAAATAGCAAATCGGGTAACAATTAAATCACTAAAACCCTAATTGAATTTTTTCCTAGCACAAACATAATTATTTCCCAACATTGGAATTTAATTACACCTGGACAAAATAGTAAAACCCTAACCCTAATTCATTTTAACCATTTTCTTTCCTTTTTCCCTTATTTTCGAAATCGGTAAACACAAATAAATCTCCAATAATTATTCGAATCATTTCTAAATTTTTCCAACATTTTATCTGAGTTATATGAGATATAAGAAACCCTAGAAAAATATAAAATCGGATGTACAAATAGTTTTTAAGCCGATTTCATAATTAACTAAAAATTAGGGTTTCGAATATGATTTGATTTATAAAATCAAAATAAAATGCATGAACATTTTTCTTATGCATAGATCGAACTTATAGGATGAAAAGTGAGTTGTAAAAATACCTTGGATGATCCTTAGTGATTTTATGAATTTATGAACCCGGTTGCTTATTCGAACCCAAAACCAATACCAAAATCGAACAAAGCCTTATAAAATCTTCCCACTATTTTTCCCACACTCCTTGACCTTCAAATCACCCAAGAAAAATCGTGCAAGCCTTGGAAAAAATCTTGTGCCGTCACTTTTGGATTTTTAGGGTTTCGGTGGTTTTTAGTTTTAGAGTTTTACAAATTAAAAATGCTTAAGGAATATAATAAGGTATTTTAGGCCGAAATAATTGGGCTATAAATGACTAAAATCTGATTTTCTAATTTACCAATATTTATTTTGCCATTATCCTAATTTATCTTATTTTAATTTGTAATGTATACTTAATAAAATTATGTAATTATTTCGGCATAATTATATATATGTAATTATTAATTATTTTTCTTGTATAACATAATGTATTTTAATCATACAAACTTTTATAATTGCCATATTTTGTATTTTCATAATTTCTAACATTTAAATGAATTTATTTAAGCTTTTATGCATTTTTCTTTCCTTAGGGGCATTTTGGTCATTTTACTCTTATTGAGATTTTTAGGTTTTACACCTTTCACTCCTAACATAATGCAACAAAATAGTCGGTGAAAGATAACAACTCCTCAATCCCAGATTATTCGAGTACTCAGTTATCCCACCTCCATTCATATAAGCACGTTCCAAATAATTATTTTTCATAATCTCGATCTCGCAATAAAACACACAAACCAGTTCCAAACTAACACATTCGTCTTCATTATCACAAAGGAGGAGAGTAGCAGAACCCAAGTTGGGTTTATGTTGGCATAATTCCTGTTCGGGTTGTTGTTCGTGCACGTACTCCTAGTTTTGTTTTTGTTTGTTCTGGTTCGATTTCTACTCGGCTTTTGGTTCGTGGTTGGATGTGGTTTTGGTTTGTGTGGGATAAAGTTTTGATTCGCGTTTCGTTC
>BQNB010150328.1:0-16051 GCA_026074375.1 Tanacetum coccineum
AATTTATTTATATTTTGGTTATCTAATCTAAGTTAATTCTAATCTAAGTCAAACCTATGCTAATCCTATGTTAGTTCTAATCCTAATTCTAACAGGTAAAAGGGGGGTTTCAGCCTGAGAGACTGGCACGGGTTTGGTTGGTGACTACAATCAATTAAAGACACTTTAACTCACGCAAGCAAACTAACAAAAGATAAAAGAGCGGTCGAGCCTTATGATAGAAAATTGTATTAGCCATCATTAATCCGATTAGAAGTTGGTTTGTTTATTCAGTGAAAAGACTACTTATCTCGAAGAGGCATATCGTTCTTAGAATTAGGCGGGACTTCATCCTAAGACCTAGACACATTAATTCTGTCACAATTAAAGCATCCGCATAAAGCATCCTTATTTGCTTATTATAATCTATCTTAGGGATTAAAGCAATGGTGATCTTGTTAAACCCTAGCTCATAGAGACTTTACCCACTTACTTCTTAATGACAATTTATACACTAGTAGTCCACTTGTCCAACTATCTAATGGAATCAGAACATTTTGTTAAATTATCTAGATTCACCTACTAGTCAACATGTTCAATAAACCAAAGGCAATTTCTGTTAACTAGTTATGCCAGAAGCATATCCTTAGCGCAATTTTAGAAGGACAATACTTATGATCCTATGATTCTAGATGTATAAATTACTATATGGAGAGCTATCCCGGCATCTAGATTTCTTGGTTCGTATCACTAGATCCAGCTGAATGATAGGTCGCATACAAAAGCACGTAAACAAGTATATTTGATAAGCATAAACAAGTATATACCGATAAATTAAGAAATCGAGATATAAACAAAACAAAACATTCAGATCTTCATAATAATGGCTAATACCCAAAGGTATTATCCTTCAAACATCATAATTAATACAAGAGTAATTGTTTTAGCCAAGGTAAACTATCGAGTTAACGAATGATACCAAAAACTGAACGATTACAAAAGTATAAGAAATTACACGTTGTCTCATATGGATTGGAATGTGTTGCAAGACCTCTTCTGCTCTTTTTCTCATTTGAAAATCAACTTTTATGGTTTAGGTATCGAGAATATGAATATGTTTCTTGCTTATATGAGCAAGACGACAGTGCCATAGACTAGTAAAGTCCAAGTTATGTTTGGCTATTTTATTCCTAACATTATAAATAGAATTAACATTTGGTTCAATATTATGCATATCAATTTCATAAATATTATCACGTGGAATAGCATTAAAATACAGAACCTCATTCTTAGAAACTGAAATTCTATAATCTGTAAAACACTGGACAAATCCATTTTCAACCAAACGATGAACTGAAACAACACCTCTAGTTATAGTAGGTGCATAATGACAATTGTCTAAACAAATCACTAGGCCATTAGGTAAAACTAAGTTAAAACTTCCAATGGCTTCTACTTGTGCACGAACACCATTGCCCATGTACAAATAAAGAGCTCCGTGTTCTAGCTTTCTTGCTCCTCTAAGACCCTGTTTTATGATACAAATGTGAGTACCACAACCAGTGTCATACACCCAGAACTTATTAGGAAAAGAAAATAATTCTATTGTGAAGATACCTGAAGAACTGGCAGTGCCAACTTGCTTCTTTTTCTTCAACAACTCAGCAAGGTAGACATGACAATTCCTCTTTTAATGACCCACCTCCTTGCAGTGGTGGTAGGTATCATCCTTAGCAGGGTGCTCTTTAGGTGTAGGTTTAAGGTTTTTAGGCTTAGGGATATAAACTTGTTTATCCTTTCCCTTGCCATTAGCTTTACCCTTGCCTTTAGCTTTAAGCAAATTTTTATTGGTTTTTTAGATTTTACCACCTCTAATCGCCATTACTTGTGGTGTTTCATCATTTTTAGGTAAACCTTTTTCATACTCAATGAGAATAGCATGTAGTTCACCAATTGTTTTCTCCATGTTATGCATATTGTAATTTCTTACAAATCCAGCAAAAATCACTAATGAGGCCATTCAAGATTAAACCAACACTAAGATCTTGTGGTAGCATATAACCAAGACGTTCCAGTTGTTCTACATATCCTTTCATCTTAAGAACATATGCAGCAACTGGTTTACCCTCTTGTTTGCAAGCATGGCAAGTTTGGATTATGTTAAACCTCTCCACTCCAGCTTGTTTCTCAAACATAAATTTAAGCTCCTTAAGCATCTCATAAGGTGAATAATTTTTAAATTGTCTATGAAGTTCATGAGTCATACTTCCGAGCATAAGACAAGCCACCTCATTATAAGCATCATATATTGCATTCCATTCCGCCATCACATTTGCTGCGAAATCAGCTGCAGGAGCAGGGGGAATAGGCTGTTCAATGACAAACATTTTCTTTTCAACTCTCAAGACCAACTTGAGTTGACGAAACCAGTCATTGAAATTATTTCCAGAAAGTTTTTCTCTTTCAAACATCGATCTGAAAGCCGAATGGTTTATGTTTTGAACAAGTAGTGCCATCTATAAAACGTAAAAGTTCAAGTATTTAGTATTTTTAATGATACTCCTTCAAGAAAATTAACTACCCATGTTTAATCATATAAACAATTAATTTTCTAAAGGCTAAGACCCTACTTGACATACCACCATCACATCAGTTGATCTGCTAGTGATGGTGTATTTAAAAGGTAATTGACAATCAATAAATGCCACCAGTTCAATTCCTAGAACCTTATAGGACTTACTTTATTACAATAATATACTAGTAAGCATGTTTCATCCCATCTATGCCTCAAGTTTAAGGTCTCACCACTAAACCGATTAAGTTGTCCAATCAAGAATTGTGATTATGTAACACTAACGTCTCACAAAAAAGTGTATAATCACCTTGGGATTGCAATCTACATACGTCTCACGCATAGTAAAAAGACAACTGCAAGTGTTCTTACAAATTGGATGGCAATAACTTATTTAAAAAAGGGTATTATATTTGTCGTGACAAATATGTACGAAGAAGCATGCATACATCTTCGTATCATAGATTTTAATAAAAACTTTACTCAATTAAGTTATTTATTATGGTATCACTCATTTTCTATACATCTAATGTATAAATAATGTTACCTTTTAAAAAATTGACGATTCAACGTGTTTTAAAAATTTTAAGATTTTATATTTTATCGCGGAAAATTATTAAAGAATGGTAAAAAACCATTCAAACCCTAGACCATTCGCGACTTCCTAAATAGTATGCAAGGTAAGGAAACTACAACGTAGTCAGGTATTATAAGGTAATAGTATCTACAAGACTGAAGTCTTGATGAGTCTCCCCGAACCTTATCATTGCAACTAAATAGTACTTTTGCAAATTACGTCATTGATAAAAAATTAAATCTTTAATTTTAAAACACATTATAAACTATTAAACCATAGCGTCCAATTTTAACCATTCAAAATAAAACTTTAATTTGGAAAACACATTATGAACTATAAATAGTCCATAATAAATCTGATTTCATAGTTATTAGTCATGTTTATGTTTATTTAAAAAAAAAACCCTTTTATTTTCTCACAAGTCCAATACTTAAAATAAAACAATATAAACATGAAGCTAATACACATAACACTTATTCAAAACAACTCTTAACAATTAAGACATGCAAATACCAAATATGATCCTAATTATCTAATAATTAAAACATGTATGCATTCATATAAGGCTCCTTCATCCTATAAACTCCGGCCACATCCATCGACATAATCGATTGCGTAAGCCTTATACAAATACATACCATATAACACATAAATTTAATCATCTTTTTAGGCCCCTAAAGACATAGCCAAGGTATTCCCTAGCTTTTAAAGTCGTGGATCAAAACCACATAAATTTAATGTCTATGTTTTAATTCTTGATCTTCATATTTGCATAAAAATTCTTTAACGATTAACGTGATTCATATCAAATATCCCTCCATGATAAATTGCATGTATTTATCATGAATGTCGAATTAACAATTAATTAAAATATAAAACCGATTAATTTACAATTAAACACATCAAGTTTTATCTATAAAATTGCATACAACCTAGAATTCGTCTAATTAATTTTATAACCAATAAAGATTGAATCTTGATGCACAAAGATCGAATCTTGATGCATAAAAATGCCCAAAGGGCTTAAAAATTAATCAAGAACCCTAATTTTGTCTAATTTTATTTAATTGTAATTACAAATTCTACATGTTGGCTCGTGATGCCACTTATAACACCCCCATTTTGATATATAGCAGCGTAAGCTAATCTGGGGTATTATTTCATAGTACAACAGTCATAATCATAGAAAACGACTCAAAAGAGATGTTTTTAAAAAATAAGTTATCATTCATTATTTCATCAGAGTTTTTACAAACAGAGGTCCCAAAATCTACATGAAAACATAAAGTTTGAATGATAACAGTTTAGCCATTTTCAAGTCCGTGCCACTCCGTGCCATGTAATGCTCAATTACCTGAGATAAACATGCTAAAAAGATCAACACAATGGTTGAGTGAAATTCATAAGTTTATGTTAAATAGTTTGAATACAAGTTTAATAGTGGGTTATGTTGTTATACACCCATAAGTGTAATAATTGCAATGAGTACAATTATTATAGAAAATAATATTATTGCCCTAAGCTCATGACACTGAGACCTTAAGATGATCAATAATCACAAAAAGTTGCCCCAACGGGTGCCTTTGCCAAACAACCACCCGCATAGTGATTCAATATGGAAGTGCGTTTGGTTACCAGAAAGTATAGGTACACCAACGGGGAAGCTCAGTCCCAAATAGATCTATTCACAGCATTCTCGCTTACTCAACCAGTACATTTGGTTACAAGTAATTAACGGTTCATGATAGTGGGGTCTTAATAGCAAAAGTAGGGACTTAGGCAGTAATGCATCAAGATAGCATACAGTTGGAAAAACATTTGTATTCATGATTTATAGCATGTATCCCCCTCGCGGGTTTATGAAACATTTAAAGATTGAAATGCGAGGCTATGAACTCACCTTACAGGGGAAATCTGATTAATGGAAAAAGTATATCAAGTGAAAGTAACCGCTTCGTCACGCCAACCTGGGGTAAATATCAAAGTCTTAGTGTTGATGTTTTATGTTTAACAAAACTTTATGAAGTTTAACATTCTGAATTCTTAATTATGGAAATATTGTATCAATGTTCGGGATGTCATCATAATTCAGAGGTCAAATGTATAAACGTTTGAGGACCAGGAAACTTTAAATCTGTAAATCCACAAACTCGTCAAATTGTATTCCCAAATGAAATCTTCTCACATGAAATTCCCTAGTAACGTGATACTTAAGCATTTAAAGTTTATTCAAAAGCTAGTTCGGTGATAAAAATTATGTAAATTAATCACGTAATTGATTTATAATGCGTCGATCGATGATTAATAACGGATAAATGTTGTCGTGTTTTAATAAAACGTAGTTTTATAAATATTAAATATATATTTTTTATAATTTATATAAAATATTATATTTATATTTTTAAGTTTGCAAAACTGGCAATATATACCCTTGATTTATAAACTTTTACAAGTTTAGTCCTTTATATATAAAGTATATATAATTTAAACCTTTAACTTTGAAACTTGGCAAGATAGGTCCTTATAGTTATAACTTTGGAATAATGACATTTTCAGCCCCTTTAGTTATAAATTTCAGAAAGTTACGATATATACCCCTAGCATGGAATATATTTGCAAAACAAGTCCAAAAAGCCATGCAAGCTTATTTTAGGATTCCAAATGATATTTGCAGGTTATAGCTTATTAGAATAACCAAAAATAAGATGTCTAACGTATTAAAAGTTATAAAAAGGAGGATTCGTTAGCTAGAATAAATCAAAACAAGTTTGTTTTAGTTTTAATAAAAAACACATGGGTTTGAGGATTCAAGGCTTCAAACAAGAGTTAATATATGATCTAACAAACCTTATGAAAGATATAAAATAAAATATGAGCTTATTGAACAAGATTATAAGCTTACTTGAGCTAAAATAGGTCAAAATGGGGTTTTTGGGTTCGTACGCCTAGATATGGCTTCAATGGCTTCTTCTCATGTTATTAGGCGTTAATTATGATCTTAGGGACTTCACTTGATCCTTCTTGGTTTGATTTAGAACTCTATTTGTGTGGTCATGAGTTTTTGAGGTGTGATTGAAAGGGTGTGTATGTTTTGGCTTATATAGGGGTCAAAACCCTTGGTGCCCAAGTTTTATGCTTCGAGTAGGGATCAAGGTGCTAGAGTAGTGACTAAGGAAGGTTATAAGATGAGTATGGAAGGCTAGAAAACTAGCTATGCAAGGTGTGGGGTGTGGAGAGGGTTCGACTACCATAGGGGTGACAAGGAGGTGTTTATTTACTTGGTAGGCAAGTGTGGTGATGGAGGTGCTTGTAAGGTGGTAGGGTGGCTACTAGATGACATGGTGGTGAGGTCATGGTGGTGCTAGGGTGCTATGTTGGTTTAAAATGGGTCAAAAATAGAATAAAAGGGGTGTCAGGTTTGGTTTTGTTTCGGCTTAGGATTTAGGGTTTTAATTTCGAGTTAGGGTTAGGATTAATAAGGACAGTTAGTTTTGGATTAAGGTTAGTGTTAGGATTAGGGTTTAGGATTAAGGTTTAGGGTTTAGGATTAAGGTTTAGGGCTTAGTTTTAGGTTTAAAATGAAATTAAGGTTTTAGGGTTTCGTTTAGGGTTTAGGGTTTTAGATTAAGGTTTTAAGATGATTTAGGGTTTAGGTTTAGGGTTTAGAAGTCATGAATTAAGTGTTTGTACCTTGTGCTAAAGTGGTAGTAAGAAACCAAAGTGATTTAGGAGGTAAAATGACCTAGTTTGACTTTCTTGCATTATTGACTTGTACATTAGGCTTAAATAAGTTACACATTGACTTGGAGGGAAATTATATTTCAAATGTTGTGCATTATACACTTGTACACATGCTTGAAGGCTTACACATTCATTTTATATGTATACATTACATATAATTAGGGTTTTGATATAAACGTTAACGTTTAATGCTTGTTTTGATATAACGTTTTGAAAAGTACGTTAAATGGATAATGTACTTGGTAAAAATGATATTAGGATATAGACTTGACATATTAGGATGTTTACATGATATAAACATAGATAGAGTTGGCATAGGTATGTTGCGTGAGCTCATTTACTTTAAAGATGCAAGTTACGTTACATAATGAGATAAAGCAAAAATTTCCCTGTAAAAAGGTGGTATATATAATAGTTGGATATTATAGTGCATCTAATTTAGAATAATGGAATTAATTACATGATGAAATTACGGGTTGTTATATGAGATGGTGTTGGAGGGGGGTGAGTAGTTGGATAGAGTGGTGATGGGCCCCCCCTCCCTTAAAAGAAACTCGTTCCTTAGATTAGTTGGATGCAGAGTGATGTTGAAAAACATAGTGGATATTTGGCACGAATTTCATCTTCGCGTTACACGAAATGTTGTGTCCTCTTTTTAGAGTTTCCATCTACTTTGACTAAAGGAGTTACGACTTTGTTTTAGTTGCTTGACTTCTCAATCCATAATCTCCACTGGTTCTTCCACAAAGTTGAGTTTGTCATCAAGCCAAAGCTCTTTCATTGGAATGACAAGAGATTCGTCAGATAAGCATTTCTTTAGATTAAAAAAGTGGAAAGTAGTGTGGATATTACTGAGCTCTTTAGGAAGTTCAAGTTTATATGCCACTACGCTAATCCGTTCAAGGATTTTGAAAGGTCCAATGTACCGAGGGTTAATCTTTCCTCGTTTTTCGAATCGGATAACACCTTTACGAGGTGACACTTTTATCATAACACGATCTCCAACTTGAAATTCTGAAGGCTTTCGCCTTACATTGGCATAACTTCTTTGTTGACAAAATATAATGCCTAAAAACATTATTAATATTTTTCACATCTTTACGTTTTGATAATCACAAAATATAAAAACGTTCAATGTAAAATTAAACGTAAACAAGTAATTAGTACTAAATTTTCATTTTGATAATTATATCACTTAAAGGTATGAATAAAAAATGCTTAATGCATTTTAATGATCAAGAAGGTAAATTGTTTATTCAACCCTCAAATTTTTTAAAAATGCTGTAAACATTTTTTATAAACATACACAAAACATTTTCTACAATTAAAAGAAATGTTTTATTCAAAATAAAATATTTTGAAATTTCAAATTTTCAGACCTAAAAACGACTAAGAAAAGTTTTCCAAAAATTCTCCCTACACAAAAGACAAACCGGGGAGGCACTAGTCTAGGGCGCCCCCCTTAAATATCAACACGGGCGACCCCCTTAATTTTAAGGGGACCGCCCACTTATTTAAGGGGAAGAACGCCCTAGGTAGAGACGCTCTCCCAGTTTGTCCTATAAATACTGGAGGACCTTTTCCCCCAACTATTTTCTCGACCTTTTCTCACTCCATTCTTTCTGTTCTAAAACAGCCCACACATCTCACTAAAATCCTTTGATCATAAAGCTTTGTTTCCAAGTGATCCAAGCTCAATTCCTCAAGTGCAAGAGAATAATACTTCCATCCTTAAGTAAAGAAGTATTACACCTTTGAGTGTTGTTGCAATATTATTGCATCCATATCAAAAATGTAAATCATTTTTATATACATGTTATTGTGTGTAGTAGCTAATCTGGCGTTCTTTGTAAGTATAGTTAAGATCGTGGTTGATCGTTACCAAGTAGTGTTAGATAGTTGTGATATAAGTAGATGTGGTGAAGTGAAGCCATAAAGTTATGAAGTAGTTGTGAAGTTGTGAAGAAGTCGCGAAGTTCTAAAGAAGTCGTGAAGTTATGAAGTTGTGAAGAAGTCGTGAACAAGTAGTGAAGTTGTGTTGTGATAGATTGGTTCTAGCTAAGATTAGAACTCGACATTTTATCTTTGTGTCGTGTAAATTTGGTGTAAGCAACGTTGTGTACGGATTTCTTCCGGCCCCCCCCCCAAAAGAAAAGAGAGAGAGAAGTAGACTGAGGACCCCCCCACCAATTGGGGGGGGGGGGGGGGGGGGGGGGGCACCACACACAAGGGGTGGGGGGGGGGGGGGGGGGGGGGGGTAAAATGGGAATAAAAGGGTAAATGAATGTATGTGAGTTTGATTTTGTTGTTTTAGATTGTGTTTGAGAGGTGTGGAGTAGGTCGAAGAGGTGCAGTCGGTACTGAACCACTATAAATCTCGCGTTGTGGTTTGATGTTCTAACTCCTTATCTATTATCCTTACATTATTACCTCATACTATCATATTAATTGTCTAGATAAGTATATTGTTCATATTGTGCAAGTGTTGAATTCACATAAATTCAAATCTAGAATTTTTACAAACACTTTAAAATCTTTAATTAAAAAGCAGTAAACTATTCAACCCCCCTTTTAGTTTTTCATAATTGGTATCAAGAGCCACGCTAAACAAGATTTTTAAAATAAATTGTATTTTAAAACTTGAATCGATCTATGGAATCAGAAGAATATTTAGAAGGGCAATCTATGCAAAGACCACCACTATTTGAAAGTGATGGATTTATTTATTGGAAAAATAGATTCGAAACTTATGTGAAATCTAAAGATCTAGATCTTTGGCATGTTATTACCGATGGTGATTTTCCTCCTATTCAAAATAATCCCGAAACTAAAAAGGATGAAGTTGTACCTTTTCATAAACAAAATGATGATCTTAAAAAGAAACTTGCTAAAAATAATGAAGCTAAAATGGTAATTTATAATGCTTTGCCACGAAAAGAATATGAAAGAATTTTTATATGTCAAACCGCAAAAGAAATTTGGGATACTTTGTTAATCACTCATCAAGGTAATAATCAAGTCAAAGCTAACAAAATAGATCTTCTTGTTCAACAATATAAACAATTTACGATTCTGGAAGAGGAATCAATAGATAATGCCTTTGCTAAATTTAACACTATTATTACTAGTCTAAAAGCACTTGATGAAGGTTTTTCTAGCAAGAATTGTGTTAGGAAGTTTCTTAGGGCATTACATCCAAAATGGCGCGCAAAAGTCACGGCGATTGAAGAATCAAAGAATCTAACAACCTTACCTCTTGACGAACTTATTGGAAACTTGAAAGTTTATGAAGAGGTAATAAAGAAAGATTTCGAAACGGTCAAAGGCAAGAAAGAACAAAGTAGATCTCTTGCATTAAAGGTGAAAAAGGAAGTAAGTGATGAAGATAGCTCAAGCTCTGATAGTGAAGACGAAGAGTATGCTATGGCCGTAAAAGAATTCAAGAAATTCTTCAAGAGACGAGGAAGATTTGTAAGACAACCACGAGGCGATAGAAAAACATTCCAAAGAAGTAGAAATGATGGTTATGGTAAATGAAAGGAAATGTTTTAGATGTTGTGGATCCAACCCCTCATTGGTGAATTTCAAAAGAAGTAGCCGCTAAAAGAACAACGATCAAAGAGCATTTATTGGAGGAGCATGGAGCGATAATGGAGAAGATGAAATGGAAAAGCCTAAAGATGAAACTTATCTTGTAGCTCAAGCACACGAATAAAATAATGCTTAGGAAAAACTTGATACCCTATGAGTGATATAAAGATAGTGGATGCTTAAAACACATGACCCGGTAATACGAAATTTTTGTTTTCTTCATAAAAAGCATACCAACGAGGAAACGTATTCTTTGGAAGCAACATGCAGCGGATAAAAAACATTTAGGCAAGAGGTACATTTCTAAGAAATGCCTAATAATTAAAAATGATAAGCACGTAGTTAACTTAAAACATATAAATTGCTTAATGTAGGTTCAATATGTGATAACAAATGCAAAGATAATAATATTTTACTGAACACGATTAGCAGAAATAATCAAGACAAAACGGTATATAGGTAAAAGGAATTAAGGAAAGGAGGAATATATGCAATGAAACTAGGAGAAATAAACCGGAAGAACAAAATATGCCTTGCAACATTGGACGAAAAACTCCACACTATGCAAGGAGATTAGGTGTCACGTTAATATGTAATAATTTCAAATCATTACATCTAAAGAATTAGGTTTAGAAACCTACCCAAACAAAATACGACCGACATTTTTGTGAATGCTTGCAAAATTGGAAAAACAAGCTCATGCAAGTCACATAGGCTAAAAATATAGTTTCAACAACTAGATGCTTAGAACTACTTCATATGGATTTGTTTGGCCTCTCCGCCATAACGAATTATGAGGGAACCGTTATGACCTTAGTAATCCGTAGATGACTATTCTCGATTCATATGGACAGAATTTTAGACAAATAAAAACCGTAGCATCTGAAAATTCAAAATATTAAGCAAAAGATCCAAAACAAATTAGGATGTTTTCCATTTTATCAATTAGAAACGGATCATGGTCGGGAATTTGATAATGAAGTAACAATTCCGAAACTATTTGTGATTTAAATGAGATTTCTCAACAATTTTTTTTTCCGCTCCTCGTCACCGCCACAATCAAATGGGTATAGAAAGAACAATCGCAACTCTTCAAGAAATGGAGTAGAACCAAGTTAAAAACGAACAACCATTCCTCAAATTCTTTGGTGAAATGCGATTTTTTTTTTTACCATATGGTAACTAAGGCTTGGCACAGAGCTTCTTCATTCAACTTTCAGATATTTCAGTAATATAGCATTAAAAGGAGTGCTTGCAAGAACAAGGACTTGCGGGATACATTTCATGTGATAGGCTTCGGTCTAGTAAATGATGATTAAGCACAAGTTCTAGAGCTTCTAAATTACCGGCTCTCTCAAACATAATTATCAACCAATACCAATGTTCCAGAAAAGGTGACAAAGACCATACGTACACATCCGTAACGACGGAATAGACACATATGACTGCATTCAAACCTTAACTCGAACAAGCTAAAGGCATCAATTATCTTAGGTATCAAAAGTGGATACCCGAATATTCTAAAGGCTTAAAATTCTCACAATTTAGTGGACTGGGGTGTGCTAGCTATAATGTCAATCCGGTTGGACTTGCCTTACTAAGAGCATTTTTTACTTTAATTTGAAAACATATAATTAGAATTTTTCATAAAATATCAGTTGGAAAGTTTTTAACAGGGCAAACATAGAGGGATATGATTAATTTTTCCTATTTGGCTCCCCTCCACACTTAAGTTGAACATTGCCCTCAATGTGATAACTGATAATAGAGATAAAATAGGGAAAATTAAAGGATAACGGTACTTCCCGGGGCATAAAGAAATGCATAGCTGTAGCAGAGCTATCTTGAGCATACTTTGTAATTTTCCATATCTTATGGCTAAAGTATCTGCATAAAAGTAAACATACAAGAGCACACAAAAAGAAAATATTTTTGTTGATGTTTTTTAGAAAATAAATAAAAGAAATTAGTAGAAGAATGAAGGAGGGACTCCTCCACACTTAAGTGAAGCACGGGTTGCCTCTCGAGAAGCGCTTAATTTTTAAGAGAGACGTTAGCTAGACTCGTATTTCGAGAGTCATTCTTTTGGGAAGAAAGGAGTAACTGCCTCCCTTGAGTTATTGTCTTCTTCATGATATAGTTTGAGTCGATGGCCATTGACTATGAACGTCTTTCCATCTTTCCATAAAGTTCAACATATCCGGATGGATATTAATGTTTCACTACATATGGTCCTAACCATCAAGATCTGAGCTTCGGTTGTTTAAATTTTTATTTTGAGTGACAGAGGACAACTTTATTTCCTTGTTTAAATTCTTTTCTCATTCATAATTTTTTGTCATTCCAGAGTTTGGTTCTTTCCTTGTATAGACGAGAGTTTTCATATGCTTGGTATCTAAGTTCGTCTAACTCGTGTACTTGAAACATTCTTTTCTCACCAGCGGCGATGAGATCTGGGTTGCAATTTTTCAGTGCCTAGTATGCACGGTGTTTAATTTTGAATGGTAAGTGGCAGTTCTTTCCATATATTAGTTTGTATGGTGTAATACCGGTAGGTGTTTTGTAGGCAGTGCAAAAAGCCCACATAGCGTCATCAAGTTTTCTTGACCAAATAGCAGGATTGTCTTTAATAGTTTTTTCAAGAATTCTTTTGAGAGCTGTGTTCGTGTTATCAACTTAACCGCTAGTTTGAGGGTGATAAGATGTAGAGAAGCAGTGGTTAACTCCATATCTTTTCATGGTTTTTTCCATTATTTTGTTATAGAAGTGAGTACCTCGGTCGCTGATTAGAGCTTTGGGCATTCTAAAACGGCAGAATAGTCTCTTCAGAAAGGTGTCTACTACTCGAGCATCATTGGTTGGTAAAGGTTGAGCTTTGGCCTATTTAAATACATAATCAATAGCGACTAGAATGTATTCAAACTTATATGATTTCGGGAATGGTCCCATAAAGTCGATACCCCATATGTCGAAAATTTTACATACTTGAATGTTGTTTAAGGGCATCTCGTTATGTTTTGATATATTTCCTGTTTTTTGGCATGCTTCACATAAGCGAACTAGAGTATGAGCTTCTTTGATGATTGTTGGCTAGTAAAATCCTGAATCAAGAACTTTTTTAGCAGTTATGTTGGGTCCATAATGTCCACCGGTTGGTCCGTGGTGACATTGATCTAAAATGGTTCGGGTTTCTGGTCCAGATATACAGCGTCTGATCATACCGTCGGAACATACTTTGAAAAGGTAAGGTTCCTCCCAAAAGTAGTGTTTGAGGTCAGAGAAAAATTTGTTCTTTTGTTGGTACGTCATTCCTTTTGGTATAATATTACCGACTAGGTAATTTGCAAAGTCTGCGAACCAAGGTTCGTCTTTGGTATTGATTTCCATAAGAGTTTCTCCGGGAAAGTTATCATCGACTTCACTGTCATCGCTTGTTTCATCATTTTCGATTCGGGATAAGTGATCGGCTGTAACATTTTCTGTTCCTTTTCTGTCTTTGATTTCTATGTCGAATTCTTGCAGAAGTAAGATCCATCGAATAAGGCGTGGTTTAGCATCTTGCTTTTTGAATAAGTGCCTTAGAGCTGAATGATCAGTGTGAACAATAGTTTTTGAGAGAATAAGATAGGATCTGAATTTGTCAAATGCAAAAACTACAGCCATAAGTTCTTTTTCGGTTACGGTGTATTTTTGTTGAGCTGGATTAAGGGTTTTGCTTGCGAAGTAGATTGGGTGAAAGTTTTTACCATCTTTTTGACCTAAGACAGTTCCAACTGCAAAATCACTTGCATCAACATAAGTTCAACTGGAAGATTCCAATTTGGGCTTACGATCACAGGAGCACATGTGAGTTTCTCTTTCAATGATTCAAAAACTTTTTGACATTCATCGTCAAATTCAAATGGAGTATCTTTTTTGAGTAGCTTAGTTAGAGGTCGAGAAATTTTTGAGAAGTCTTTAATGAAACGTCAATAAAAACCAGCATGTCCCAGAAAGCTTCTAATACCTTTGATATTAGTATGGGGTGGAAGTTTTGAGATTACGTTGATTTTTGCTTTGTCGACTTCAAGTCCGGTGCTAGACACCTTGTATCCGAGCATAATTCCTTCTTTGACCATGAAGTGACATTTTTCCCAATTAAGGACAAGGTGAGCATCTTTACAACGTTGGATCATTTTATCGAAATTGTTTAGGCATGTGTCGAAAGAGTTTCTGAATACAGAAAAATCATCCATGAATACTTTGACAGATTCTTTGATCATGTCGTGAAAGATTACCAACATACACCTCTAAAATGTGGCAGGCGCATTGCATATCCCGAAAGGCATTCGCCTATAGGCGTATGTTCCGAAAGGACATGTGAATGTTGTTTTCTCTTGATCATTAGGATCGATAGTGTAGAAACCCAATAATCACATCACTTCATATTTGGATACAAGAAAATAAGATGGAAAAGATGATAAGAATTTTAGAGAGAGAAACAAGAGAGAGAAAGTAGAGAGAAAATGAGATGGTTGATTACCTTGCACAAAAAATACAAATGAGACCAACACCTTCTCCACACTTGTAGAGAGGTATTTATACTCAATGGGGGCCGGCCATATTAGGCTTTAATGGGCCAGGGTATTTGTCTTGGGCCGAGCTCAGGATTACAAATGGGTTTAAACCCGATACTAGTACAAGATTAGCTTACGATTACGAGCCCATTTATCCTTCTAGCCTATTACTACATAAGTAAGATAAAGACCGAGATTGACTTAATATTTGAGGCTAACAATCTCCCCCTAAGCTTGGTTTCTGAGAGATTCCAAGCTTTAATTTTAGACTCATTTTTTATGCTAACAATCTTCCCCAAAGTGAGGTCTTTGAGATTGTCTTGTCGTTGAGTTCTTTGCATTTTGTTTTTATCTTGTAGGCTTGTACCTTCATGATGTGTGATCTTTGATCTTGAGCCTTTGTCATTGTCTTTCGACTTCATCTTTACGTCCGAGATCTTTAAATCTTTATCCTTCAGTCTTGATCGTCTTTGACACCTTGCGTTCTTGTGTCACGACCAACATGTTCATACTTTGTATCTTCTTGAAAGCTCTTTAATAATCTCCCTTGATAGACTTGATATCTTAAAGGTAGATCTTGTTTATCAGAGTTTGTGCGGAAGTCTTTGTCTTTAATTCTTGAGCTTTCATGATTCTTAAATCTTGATGCTTATAGTATGTCTTTGTAGTTTGAGCATGAGCATGTGGTAGTGAATCCGACTCCAGCTAGAATGAGGCATCACCATCACCATCTTTATATGAATCCTGAAATAAAATAGTTAGCAATAAAGCGGGTGGACGAATATAGCTTTGTCATTCGTCCGGATTTGGTTAGATTAACCTCTGGTTCCGTAGGACCGTTTTATAGTATAAATATTGTACCTGTGATCAGGTAGATTCAAAGAATCTCCTTGACAGGGTTTCCAGCTCAAAGCGTAGGATCTTCTAACACAGATGTATTAGATTTACCATGCTTGCTAGTTCTCATTACCGAAATGTCTCAAAGCAGACAACACAGTAAGAGTGAATCAGATAGTTACTATCTTTCTGATTAAG